>VZTE01006586.1:560428-578161 GCA_013397775.1 Eulacestoma nigropectus
CCCGAGGGGCGCCCACGCCGCTCCGGCCGCCGGACCGCGCAGCCTCGGGCCCGGGGGCTGCCCGCGCCCCGCAGGAGCCCCACGGCCGGAGCCTGAGGGGCGGCACGGCCGGGCACAGCGGGGACGGGCACCGAGCGCACGTGCCCTGCCGGGGCTCCATCTTTAATTCCCGGCCCCGGACACGTGCTGGGGGGGGCGGGCATGGACTCGGACCCCAAAACCCGCGCTGCAAGCCGGACAGAGACCCCGGCTCGCCTACCCCTCCCGCATCCTCTCCCAACCCGCGGGGAAAAGCTCGAACGCAGCGAGAAGCGCCTTTTCCCTGCGCAGCCCCCCTCCCCCGACCCCCAGCTCTCCCGGCGGGCAGCCCGGGCTCTGGCTCGCCTCAGCCGGGAGGAGCGGGGAGCCCTCCGGGCGGCCGGGCAGCGCTTGCGCAGCCGGGGCGCGCTCCCGCCCTCCGCGCTCCCCGCTGCTGTTGTTTAATCGCCCGCGCTGCGCCAGCCCTGCCCGCATGCCCGGGGACCGCCTCGTCCCCCTTCCCGCGGGGCACACAATGGGCCCAGTGGGGCCAGGGCGCCCGGGGAGCACCCGCTCGCACGCCATAAGGAACGTCCCCCTTCTTTCCGTCCCCGCTCCCCGCCGGCGCGGCGACTCCTCTGAGCTAGCACGGAGGGTGGGGATGGGGAACAGCAGCTCGGTACCTTGAGGACGCCCTCATCCTGCTTGGGAGTGATGTCTACCCCTTCCAGGGGAGCCCCGTCCGCTTTCATCTCCTCCGCCGTCATGCCGCCTGCCGCTGCCACCTCTGCGCAGGGAAGGGCCGCCTCGCGGGGTCGGTGCTGCGGTGGGCGCCGGGATGGGGCTGGGATAGCGCCTGGCTGCGCCTCCGGCTCCGGGCAGCGCGGGTGGGGGCGGACGCCGCACGCCTCCTTCCCTGCTGCTCTCGCCGCAGCGCCGGCCCCTGGTCGCCGAGGAGGAGGAAGGGGAGGGGAGAGGGAGGGACCGAGAAGTTTCTAGAGCGGCCGCCGGGCTGCCGCAAAGCGCCCGGCCGTGCCAGGGGCCGGGGTGAAAGTGCGCGTCGCCCCCGGGGGCGGAGAGGCCGTCGGCGGTGGGGCGGGGGTAAGGCAGCCGCCTGGCCGCGTTACGGTGCGGGGCGGGGGGAGCGAAGGAAAACAACAGGAGGAGGAAGAGGAAGAAGCGCTTATTCATGACAGGAGGGAGGGCGCGCTTTTACAGCGCTGAGCTTGCAGGGCAGGTGCGCCCACCTCTAGCTGGTGATGCAGGGGAGCCCGGCGCGGCAGCGAGGAGAAGCTGCTGCATTCCGCCCTGGGGAAGCTTTACTGTAAGCTGCACTTAAAATAAAACTAACCCTCCTGCCCCCTCAGTTTTAGCAGCCCTGTGGAGATGCATGGCTTCTATTCTTTTTGCCCACCACGCTGTACTGGGTGGTCCCGGGAAAGGTGGTACAAGTGGGCACAGAAGAATCGTGCCTGCAGCGAGCGTGCAGCCTGGGGAGCTCGGGCATCCCTTAGCTGGGGTCCCATCAGGAGCCATGTGCTTGAAAACGATTTGTTACCCAGGACCAGGAAAGGTAGAGACATGCTTAGGGCACAGAGTGTAAGCTCTGTGGCTTGCCCGTCTGTATCCATCCAGATAAAGTAGCGCCGTTTTGTGCGTCGACCTGGAGTATTTGGGAATGCATAAATAAAACTTGGTGCTCCCTCTGAATATGAATAACATTAGTGCAAATATGCAAAAATTAGCAGACCAGTCTAATTCTGGGCTACTCAACATCTGTACATGCCTCACGGGTGGTATGGCACTTTTGGCCGAATCATTTGCAAAATCCAGTGATGTCAAATCAGGCTAGAACCTTATCCGTCATCTTCGCCATAAATAACGAAAGCAAAACTGTTAAATGGGCTCAGCCTTCCAGTGCAAGCCTTTAACACCCGCCCCCCGCCCACGCAGCCTTCCCCACTCCTCGCACAGGGCGGCACCTTTCCCGGCTCTTCTTGAGCTTTCCTTCCCACCCGCTCCCTCGGCTTTCCCGGTAGGTACTGGGCGGGGGGCTGGCGCAGCGCAGCCCGGCCCGTCGCTCCGCGCCCGCGGCTCCCGAGCAGCGCCGGGGAGTGGGAGCAATGCAGAGCCGCACGCTTGTGGTGCGCCCGCCGCGCTTGCATGTCCAGCGTGATGCTTGAGCCGTCCGTAACAAAAACGGTGGCTGAAGGTGAAAGGCAGGAGGCTCGCAGGCGGGCGCGCAGTGTCCCGGAGCTGCCTTTCCAAGCCGCATTGCCGTCTCGCGGCACCGGGCAGTGCAAATCCCTGAGTGTGAGCTTGCTCTGTGGGGGTACAGGTTGCGTCTGACCTGACCGTGCAACCCAGAGCTGCTCTGTGCTGGCATAAAGCTGCGTCTGTGCCTGGTGCACAACGACTCCAGCAGCCTGAGGTGGGCTCTGCCGGTGCCAAAGGAAAGTAGTAGCAGAAGAGACTCAAAGAACCTGTAGTTACTGTAGCAGGAGGGGGTAAACTGCAAAATCTGCAGGTTTCCCTTGAGAAAGAACAGGTTTTTCAACCCCACGCAGACATACGCTTTAGTTTACTTTCAAACTGTGTAAGAAGGGAGAAGGCAGAGAAGGGAAGGATTGTGGTTTCTGTGTGCGTTTGGTCTAGAAGCTTCTTGCTGCTCTCGATTTGCAGTTTAACATGGATGAGTTATTTGATTGCAGATTAGATCTGTAGGAGGTACAAAGTTGGTTCTGTGCCTAGACTGTAGACCCTGATACACTGAGGAACACAGAGAGAAGCATCTAACTTGGTTCTGGTCCAGCAGGTCTAGCAGGTCTTGTTGGGGGAGGCACAGCAAGAACATGGAAGATAATTCTTCATCTAATGAGTCTGTATGGTGCTAAATTTACAATCTCCAGTCAGCATTAGCACACAAGTTCTCTTACGCTTTCAATTCATCTGACATCTTTTTTTCATCTAAATTTTCTAATAATAAACCAACTATATGTTGGTGTAAAATAAATCTTCGCAGGTCATTCTGTCTTATGTTTGGCAATGAAGTTTCTGTTTGGGACTGGTACTTTTTCAGCTGCGTGTTTTCTACTTCATGATCCAGCATTTAAAAATTGCAGTGTGTAAGTAGTGCCAAATTATCTACAACTGCCAAACATGCTAGAACCAAGTTTAATAAAGTGATAAGTAGTAGAAAGGAAAGGAGATCTTACAGTGGAGATCATTTACAGATGTTATACAGCTCATATTTCCAGCCATCCCACTGTTTTCAACATAGCAGTGCAAGCCCTTACGTAAGTAATTTAAACCAAGTAATGCAAGCTTTGTTCCTCAGTAACTTTTCAAAGACTGCTTAGATACTGTTTGAGGGCCTCCCTGAAGGGCTGTATGTGCAGGGCTTTATGGAAAAGGGGACAGCAGCAAAAAGACAGTGAAAATTTGGGGTGATGTCAATGCCATAATGCTTTCAGTAGGGTATGGAAGGAGGGAAGGCAGGTTGGAACAGTCTCTTTTCTAAGCCTCTTTTAAGGCCTGCTTATAGAACCACAGCATTGTAAAGGAGCCTTATGTCAGGCCTGTTCTCAGAAGATACATTGCAGACACAAAGGAAAGATTTCAGAACTTGATGGGTGCGCTTAGGTGAAGAGAAAACGAAAATTTTGGCAATAGTTTTCAGGCAGAGCGAAAGACAAGTGAGATGATTGCCTAAGGCAGCAGAGAACATTCTGAGCAGTAAAATGTCCTGCAAAAACAACAAATTCCAGCAAAAGTCTGGAACAGCCTCCTAGGACATGAAGCCAACCTAAAGCTGGTCATCAACATGCTAGATTTAGGAATAGGTTTATGTAAAGACTTGCTGAAGATAACAAGGCTTGGACTTAAAACATAAAAGATGGCATAGGGCAACACAGCTCAGCTTTATCAACAGGTCCTACACGGGCAATGGCAGGACTCGAGGTGGCCTAAAGCCCATCAAGATGGGAGGACCTTTGGGGTGCTGTCAAAGGCTTGGCTTCCTGGGTATGCCATGGCTGGAGTCAGTGTGCTGTGTGGGTTGACCAAAGCCCCACCATGACACGCTGTGGCCTGGAAGTTCACTTGCCCAGCTGTGTTGATCATGATGGCACTGCAGACTCCCTGGAAGTGGGAAAAGAAGTGAGGAATGCGTGTCTGTACAAGCTCAAAGATGATATTTCACGATAACAGCAAACAGAATAACCAAAAAAGGAATGACCCTGACTATTCCTTTGTGATTGGAACAGGAACTGAAACCACTCTCGTCAAGAGCACTGGGTTCACGCTTGATTGGCTTGAAAGGGCTGAGCACAGGATGTGAGAAAGGAAAAAAGGCAGAAGCCACACACTCTGTGTTGACTGGGACTGGCCACCAGCTGGCAGGTGGACCGACAGCCAGATATCAGCAGGGACACCCCTGATGCCAGCTGCCAGGGAATACGAAATTCAACCCAGCGTGGCTTGAGTGTGGTGAAGACCTTCCTGGGGAAACTGATACCAAAAAGATAGCTCATACACCATGGGCAAGAGTGGTAATTTGTGCACCCATGTTATTTGAAGTAAGGCTTTAAAACATTGATTGATTGCAACAAAGGGCTAAGTAAACTAGTTCTTTTTTTTTTTTTCACTTGGCATGCATTTCTTCTGAGGGATTGTTTGGTTACTGTCTAAATCCCAAGGAGACCCCAGATGCTCATCTGTTAGCGTGTCACACCTATACTGAGCTGGGAAAAAATATGGCTTAATAGATCAGGGATAGCTTTAATTATTTCTCCTTGCTGCATTATATAAAATAACAGTGATAAGGAGGAAGCAATGCTCAGTGTATGGAATTGCACATTTTTTTGTTGCAATAAGCAGCGCTACCGTTGAAGTCCGCAGTAGGGCACAAACCTTCATCAGTCTAACCCTACACTCTGTGTGACATGTCAGTGATAGATTTTTAAGCTGCCCATCACCTGAGTTATGCCCTGCCTGTTCTTCAGTCTCAGCTTCACTGAGCTGTCCCGGTAACCCTGCTTTCTCTTGCTCCCCAACAGGATATAGCAAATAAAGTTCTGTGCCATCCTTTCAGTTTAGGAGGGATAAAGCTGGTTTTTTTCCATATTCATTACCACATCACTGCAGGCTGCAGGAGATTGGCATGGCCCACACACAAAGAGTGTCAGACCTCTTTTCTGCTCCTTTTCGAATGAAAGCAGTGGTGTTACACTCATCCCCTGCTTTAAAACCGAGCAACATTTACAGGGGAGTGATCTGAGCTGTTACATTGCAGGCATGCAAATGAGACTCAACCCTTCCAGCGCCAGACTGGAAAAGGGCTCTAAAATGCATTTCCCGGGGATTTCTGAGCTGCTCTGCTCCCTGTTCACCAACAGATGTCAACACTTTCCTAAAACTACAGGCCATAGGACTTGCAATTAGGCAAGGTCTCATTTTTAGAAAATTATTATCTAGTAAGGTTATGATTTCTTCTGTGCTTCTGTACGTTGATACCTATTATTTGGTGATTTCATTTATGTGATATGTGCTGTCCTTTTTACATCCCAGATAAAGATTTTCAACAAGACTAAACAGCACTTGTTTGTATAGACATCTCTTAGGATTCAGTGTCTCCTTGTCTTTACCAATCATAGCTCATTAGCTTGCTTTCAACACATAGAAATCTAGTAGAATTAATTATAATTAAGATGTTCTTTACCTTTCTGAATGCAAAATTAATTTAAAAATACCCTGTCATGTTTCATCAGCTGTTTTCATTCTGTTCTTTCCTTGCCTTGAAGGCAATTAAGATTACTGGACAAATGTATGTCTCGACATTAAGATTTTCTGTTTCTTTGCATCTCATTAGCCAGTGAGTGTACCCTAATGTGTGCATGGTAACACCACCAGAAAGGATGGGCAATTCATGGTTTTTTTTTCCTTAAACCACAAAAACGTTTTACTGGACTTGAAAATTGTAATGTGTTGTAATCTATTGCTGTGAAGTGCCACATGAAAATAATGCCAGTAACAGTAATTACACATGGCAATTGCCTGATTGATTCTGCTGCACTTTTACTAAAAAAACCTTTTTTTTTTTAGGCTTTATCAATTTTCAGTCTGTTTCCTAATAATTCTTAGGACTGTTGTTGTTAAATAAATACCTACAGTAGCTTGCTTTGGTAATTGCTATCTTGATCTAATTTTGGAATTCTCATTAATTTGCAACCTAATCTACTTTTTCTTTGGCTGTATTTCCCTTAGACATATTTAACTTTGGGTTTTTTTTACTTTTATTGTGTAACTCTGTAAAGGTTTTCTTAATGTTTTTTTTCCTAATTTGGTATATTTCCCATGCAAGCTTTCTTGCTTGGCTTCCTCCCACTTCTCCATCCCTTTTCCTCTGCTGTGTCAGAGGAAGTTCATATTGGATATTAGGACCAGTACAGTGTCTCGCTATTGTCACACTAAAAATTTCTTCCTTATAGCCCAATTTACGAAATCCAGACCTACCCTCTTTCAGTTTAAAACCTTGCTGCTGATGAACAGACATAATGAAAATAAGTATTTTTGTCTCTTCAGCAAATGCCAAACATCAGCATTCCTCTCCTTGCTCAATTTGTTGATAAAAATGGGAAGAAGCGGGAGTCCACCAATCCTTTAATGCCTTCCAGCTTTGCCACATTCTTGATTCTTAGTTACTGTGCAGACAGCAGATTGCAAATCTGAGAGAGAGGAAAGACTGGGAAACCCATGGTCCCACCCTAACGAGGAAGAACAGCCAAATCCCTAGAAATGGTGTGTCTCGCTCACTTAGGCTGCCTGTGTTCTTCACAGGTGAGATGCCTCGGTGCCTGTCTTGCCTCTTTTGTCCTGTACCTCACAGATACGGCACAATGCCATAATTTTTACTCATGGAGGTCCTCCCATGTTTTATAGGGACCTTAAAGACTCACCTGAAAGTGACTGACCACTTAACACACAAAATCTATTCCCATATTCACCCTTAGAACTCCCCCAGCTCATCTGTCCCACAGATATTCTTCCTGAGTGAACCAAGGGGTATTCCTTCCTTTGTAGTCTATCTCTTTGGCCTATTTGTGATGTCTTTTGGACAGCAGATGATGGAATTGTAAGTCTGCATTTAATGAAACCCAATTACCTTCCCATCACATTTTTGTCTATTTTCCAGAGACAGAAGAAAGGCTAGTAGAGAATTAGTCATCTGGCAGGGTTTATAAATGTTTGCCCCAATACCTGCTCTCAGTATTCTCAGCTCTTCAGGGAGTGGGAACTCTCTGGATGTGAGAGGTGAAAGGGGCAAGAGGGAAGACAAGGAATTGAGAATTTTTGTCTTGAGACACTGTCACGGAGAATTTTTACTTCCACGTTAAGAGGAAGGGCAGCTAGGAGCCAAGATCTTCCTCTTCCTTCTGTATGTGCCCAGGTCTAGTGGTTGTTTCCTCTTAATTGATGTGAGAGACAGCCAGCTTGGTCTTCTGCAGCTTCCTTCAGTTCTTTTTAGACATGTATGTTCTCTGCTGTGTTTTCTCCCTTCTCTCTCTAGAAAGAGGACATCATCTGTAGTTGTTTCTGCTCCGGGTCTAATGTGTGCACTTCTTTCCTTTTCTCCACTCTGAAATGCTTCATACAGCTGAAATGGAGAAATTGTGATTACATAGGAATTGGGAATTCTGTTACATGGTCACAATTGCTTTCAGTCAAGAGAGTTAAAATCCTTTCCAAGACAGCCACACCTCGTTCTGGATAAATGCCAGGGACCAGCAGTGTTCCTAGGTCGAGAGCATGGGATGTTAGCTTTCAGATCCTGTGATAAGAAGAAAGGTGGGGGCTAAGAAATTTGCTGAGCTTACATCAAACCTAGTCCTGTGGGTCGTCCGCATGTAGAGTAACTGAGGGACAATCCCAAGCACAAACACAGGCTGGGTGGAGAATTAGTTGAGAGCAGCCCTGCCAAGGAGGACTTGAGGGTGTTGGTTTGACCGGAAGTTCAACATGACCCAGCAATGTGTGCTGGCAGTGCACAAAGCCAACTGTGCCCTGGGCTGCATCCAAAGCAGCATGGCCAGCAGGACAAGGGAGGGGATTCTGTCCCTCTGCTCTTGTGAGACCCCACCTGGGGTGATGCATCTGGCTCCAGGGTTCCTAGTACAAGGAAAACACAAACCTCTTGGAGCAAGTCCAGAGGAGGCCATGAAGATGATCAGAGGGCTACAGCACCTCTCCTATGGAGACTGGCTGAGAGAGTTAGGGTTTTTCAGCATGGAGAAGGCTCCAGGGACACCTTAGAGCCCCTTCCAGTACCTAAAGGGGGCTACAAGAGAGCTGGAGAGGGACTTTTTGTGAGGTCATGTAGTGACAGGGCAAGGGGGAATGGCTTGCAAGAGGGCAGGTTTAGATTTGATATCAGGAAGAAATTCTCTACTGAGGATGGTGAGACACTGGCACAGGTTGCCCAGAGAAGCTGTGGCTGCCCCATCCCTGGAAGAGTTCAAGGCCAGGTTGGATGGGGCTTTGCGCACCTGGTCTAGTGGAAAGTATTTCTGCCCATGGCAAAAGGTTTGATTTAAAGTCCCTTCCAACCCAAACCATTCAGTAGTTCTGTGATTCTATCATTTAATATGAGTTGCTGAAACTATCCACCTGCTTTTCCTCTCTCCTGCACCATGGTCAGTGTGCCAGTATAGGTACATCAGTATCAAATCTACAGAAGCTACCAAAAAACTTTCAGTATTTTCCAAGGCTGTGTTACTTTGCTGCGTGATTCGTAGTAAAACACCCTAAAGCACTTAGAGCTCGTATTTGCCTTTACATGTAGGCCTTCTTCAAACCCAGGGACACAAAGCTGGGATTCAGACTAAGCCAGCAATCAAGCACTAGGTTACTGGGCAGTGTAGATTTTATCCTGTGTTAATCAGCAGCTTTGACTCATCAATCATATGCAAAACAATAGTGGAGTCCCATGATAGTTTTGGTGAAAAACAGCTTCCAGGCATATCCAGAGGATAAGCAATACTGTCATTCTTGATCAGGTTGCTGTTTCTAAGCACCCTGGGGCTTGTGACAAATCCAGATCAAGAATGCAGCTTCTCCAGGACTTGCCATTTCCCTGTGTTTGTATGACAAGGATTTGCTTTCAGATTAGCCAAATATAAAGTGTGTGTGAAGCCTGGTGCTGGCACAGGATGCTGCCAAGGAAAGGTCCACGCCCCTTCAGAGCAGCTCCTTCCCTTGCCGTGGGTGTTGTGCTCAAAGTCACTCTTCTGAATCCTGAATGACACAAACTGGGTGGGACTGGGTCATACTCTCATACCTCAAAGCCTTCCTGTTTGCACAGCCACAGCTGCCCCAGCTCAGCAGAAGACAACTTTGGGGAAAAGCTGAGCCAAACTTTTAAACGGACGGAGCCTTAACAGAGCACGTGTCACTCACAGACGTCAAAGGGCTTGGCAATCGAGGTCAGTACACTCTCCTTACTTCACAGGTGGGAAAACAAATGAAACGTGGCTATGGGAAAGGGAAATTATTTTCTTGAGGTTGTGAAGCAGTTTGGATCAGGGAACTAGGGCATGAATCTCCTGGCCCCAGACCTGCTCTCCCAGGTACTGTGTGCCTTAAAACTCACAGTTACTGCAGGGGAGCTGGTCATCTCCATCTTTTTTGCTGACTCTCCTCCTCCTCACAGCACCTCCTAATACGAAGCACAGGCTTATATTGCCTAAAGGGAGGTAGAAAAGTACCACTTTGGAATACCATGTTGCAGCAACAGCATGTAGCTCTGTACGTATCCAATTAGGAGCTAAAATGTGAACTGCGTGTTTGAATGATGATGTGCATTGTGTTGATACAGTCTTTTCATTTTCTGGCTGTTCCTGTGTAAACCACCTCTACCATACAAGTTCCTAGTAGACTTCCTGGAGCCTCTGGCACTCTCCCTCTTCAAATAAATTGCTAATAGGAAAGTGAATACCTTTATTTCCCTGTTTTCCTCCATGGTGCATAGCAGAATTTGTTGAAACAGTCACTTTGTCTCCATAATCGTGGTATACTTGTCACTTCTATTTAAATGTGTAAACACTATGATAACAAAGCTAAACAAGCAAACAAACAAACCAAAGCCCTGAAAAAGTTGTGTCCACAAATCTGACTCCTCTTTGTTTGGAGTTCCTATTAGACAACAAAAAAAATTGCTCTATGGAGTTGTTACAGCTGTTCCTTATTGCTGAGCTTTACTGTAATGGATGTTGGTCTTCTCTCCACCAGACGGGAGTGTCCTGGAGATGAACCCCTGTGCCACCTATGAGCTGTTAGTGGATGGTGTCGGGCCATGGGACTTCACTGGAGGTTTTGTGCCCTGTGAGCTGCTCCTTGTTGGAGAGGACGCCTACCCTGTGCTCCTGAGCGCTAAGAAGCAGGTCCTGATTGCCGTTTCACACTATGGGAAGGGCCGCATGGTGGTCGTTTCCCATGAAGGAATCCTGAAGGACCCCAAGTTCTCCCAGTTCCTCAAAAATGCTTTGGAGTGGCTCAAGCCTTGCCCGGAGGCCCTGGTTGGGGTTCGTCCTGGGTTGGATTCCCTGTCCCAGGTGCTGCTCGGGGCTGGCACCCGAGTGCAGGCAGGGGCAGAGCCCAGCCCCTCCATGGGGGTGTTCTGTATGGATGCCTATGACACCTCACAGGCCAAAATCATTGTGGAATTTGTCAAAGGGGGCGGAGGGCTGCTCGTTGGAGGCCAAGCCTGGTACTGGGCGAGTCGGCACGGCAAGGATAAGGTGCTGTTCGAATTCCCTGGGAACCAGGTGACCAGCGTGGCTGGCGTGTACTTCACAGGGAACGCTGTGGAAAAAGGCGTCTTCAAAGTCTCCAAGAAGATTCCCAAGATCCCATTGGTTGTCCCGTGAGTATCTGAATTGCCCTCTCATTAAACCACGGATCAGGTTGTGCGGATGAGTTGTTTGTAGAAGATTTGGGAGGTGAGAGGTGAGGGTGATGGTGAGTGCTGGTTCGTTAATAGCCAGGATGGAATACAACTGTTGCCTTCCAATCTAAAGGGGACCTTCCCATTCTTTGCAATTGGAGAGAACGCTGTCTTCAGGTGCTTCCAAGTCAGCTGGGCCAGGTCCAGGGAATCCATTCAAGGGGAAGGAAATAAGGGGAGCCATCTTTTAGAGCAGCCTGCCTGATCAAGTGTACCTGAGTGAAATGCAGCAAAATAGGGACAGGAGGAGGAACTCTCTTCCTCTCCCCACACATCTCCACATTCAGGGCAACTTTCCCACAGCTGCAAACCAGGTTGGAGATGAAGCAGCAGGCCAGCTCTCTGGGCCAGGCTCTGGCTGACAGCTGCTCAACCTGTTTAGCCTGTTCTTTGCAGGAATTCGCTTGTGCAGGTAAGACCCTGGAGCTGGTCAGAGCTGAGGCTGGGTGCCTCCACCCTTTTCAGCTTCTGACACAGTCTGTGGGCAGGAAATCTCAGTGCTCCTGGTTTGTTTGGGATTCCAGCCTGGCACTTTGGGTCCAGGATTATCGATTGTAAAACTCAGGGCTGTTATGACTCATATTGCACAGCTGACCAGGCATTCCAGGAGTCCTGGATGTTGCCCCGCTGTCTTCCTGCCCTTGCCAATGGCTATGTCAGGCTCTTTCTCCTGCCACTTTCTGCTGAGTTACACAAGGCACAGCAGGTTCTCCAAGGAGCATTAGTGCTGCTGCACTTCCTCAGTGTGGCAGCTTCATTTCACTGCAGTGAAAGCTACCGCAATTACAGTAAAACTCCCTACAAGTCTTTCCTTCGCAGCCTTTTCCTTGTGGATATAGAATACTAAATTTCTACTGTTTTCAAACAATTAATGGAATTTGATACTTTTTGTTGTTTTCCAGTAAAGGTAGTAGAGAGCTCTGCTGTTGAATTCAGTGAAATGCTTAGGACACAGCTAATAAATCAGGTTGCTTAATTTAAATTTGTTGGTTGCTTCTTTCTACCACTGCACTGCACAGGCGTGTTCCCACTGCTTCATGCACAGGGCATGGAAGAGGGAAAGAAGTGGGGAATTCGGAAGAGAAAAATTACATCACAATTAACAAGACTTCAAATAGTAACTAAGGGTGGATTACAACCTTGTTTAGGTTGTTTTTGTGGGAATTTTGTTTGAATCCAGAGCAACAGATACATTTAGATCTCTAATTTCTGTGTAATACAACAGCTCTGTACATCTGGGTCTTCCTGCCAGATTTGTGTGCAGAGAATCAGACTTCAGTCTGAGACAGGGGCTGTGCCATATGCCTGGGCACATGCTCTGTGTGACAAAGAGTCTCAGTAAAGTAATAACCAAAGAAGAGCTGCAGATTTAATTCCTGTCCTCTGGGCGTGCAGAAGGGCAGCATCATTTATTCTCACTGAGTTGGCTGCCGTGGCCACGTAACAACAGATACTTCACAGATGTTGGAGGAAAACTGTTTGGCAGAACCAGGGGAAAGTGTCCACAGAGCAAATGAGAGTAATTCAACATGTCTTTCTCCACAATGACATGTAGGAGTTATATGGAAATAGCAGAAATAAGAGAGCCTTGCACAGCCTAATCCCTTTTCATTGTGGAGACCAACAATGCAAGGTAACGTGAGGTGTATGTGTTAAGGCTCTAATTCAGCTTCTAGTCACTTACTCTTTGTCTAGCAGACGCCTGTCCATGTAGCTCATCTGTCCTAGCACTCTTTTCTTCAGTTCTCAACCGTGGCAGATCTTGGAAAAAGGCACAGAACTGTTTTGGGCTTGCCTAGTTTGTAAAGGCTAGGGTGAGAAAGTTTCTCTTAAAGGAGATATGCCAATTCCCGCATTATGTCCAGTTTAAACCTGCAGTTTAAAAAAATATGAAGGGTCTGATTTTCGAATTTCTGCAATGTGTTTAAATTTTCAAGTGTCTCTTCAAAGTCAGAGATCTAGAATCTTCCTTTTGACCTATTCATTCCTTTTTCTAATTGAGGGCTGAGATTCCTACAGATTTGCTTGGCCGTAAAAACTGAGGCTTTAAAAGGAGAAAAATGAGGTATTGATGGATATTTATTTTTTTTAATGAAAGAATTGACAGCATGGTATGCTGGAACGAAGGAGAAAGAAGAGGCAAGGATGGCCACTGAGAATGGCTCAGTTGGTTAGAGCGTGATGCTAATAGTGTCAAGGAGGTGGGTTTAATCCCTGTATGGACCACTCGCTTAAGAGCTGGACTCAGTGATCCTTCTAGAATCGAGATCCTTCACTCAGAATATTCTGTGAAATCAAGGAAAGAGCTCCTTAAGTTTCAGCTATGACACCAATTATTTTGTGCCAAGGTTTCTGGGCTGGGGGCTAACCTGGACCGCTCTTGGTTCTGCAGGCACCAGGTCAACCTGAGCTTTGATGCTGAGTTTCTCCTGCGCGGGGTGTCGGAGCTGGATTTGATGACGGGGGGCATCCCCTCCACCTTGCTGGTGCACGGAGCCCTCTCCTTCCCGCTGTGCCTGGACAGCTCCCACCGCTGCCTCTTGGCTGCCGCATGCTACGGCCGCGGCCGCGTGGTGGTGGCGACCCATGAGAGCCAACTGTTCTCCCCAAAGCTGGCCAGATTCCTGCTCAATGCTGTCTCCTGGCTGGATGGTGGGAGGAAGGGGCTGGTGGGGGTGGATCCCCGCCTGAAGAAGCTGTGCAGCCTCCTGTCTCAGGCAGGGGTGAAGTCGCAGGTATCACAGCTGGCAGGTGACATCAGCGTGTACTGCTGCTCTTCTTACAGCGACAGAGAGGCCGAGAGGATCCACGCTTTCGTGGCAGAGGGAGGTGGCCTGCTGGTGGGGGGCCAGGCCTGGTACTGGGCTTCCCAGAACTGTGGCAAAGCTGCCGTGGCAAAATATCCTGGCAACAGGATCCTGAACCGCTTTGGGCTGAGCATCCTGGGACAGAGCGGCCAGGCAGCCAAGTATCCGCCCGTGGGGCCAGGGGAGCACTACCACTTCCGCAGGGCACTCCTGCTCTTCAGCATGCAGGTGCAAGAGTGCCAGGAGGTCACGGAGCCCCTGAAGGGCTGGCTGCACCGGCTGGCACAGGACTGCGCTGCCTTCCTGCACATCCCAGCCCACGACTGCCCGGCATATGCCTCGCTCCACCGCATCCTGACCAAAGTGCTCAAGAGGACTGGGATCCCGCAGGTCAGCAGGCACTGCCCGGTCAAGAGCAACTCCAAAGAGGCGGCACTTCTCTGCATGGCGACTGAGCTGTCCTTCACCATGACAGACAGCGCAGCCCTGGTGCAGAAATCTGCTACTGGGGTCTGTGACCTCCCTGTCACTGTGGAAATTGATGGCACAAACCCAGGTGAGGAGTTACCTCTCTTCCTATCAAAGCATCCTGTTGCTGGGACCACTTGAGGTGCCCGCCCTCAGTGTGCCTGTGTCTGTGTATGCCTGAACATGGGCACAGATGTGCAATTTCACTGTGGGCTTGAGAGGAGGCTGACCTTAGTGCAGTGTCAGACAGGCTCCTTTTGTGGCCAGCCCTGATGTCAGCACCCTGAAACATCCCATGGAAGTCCTGCTTCCTCCCTGTTGGTGCACAGGCAGTGGCAGGAGAAGAACCCCTAACAAGTGGTACCACAGGGCACTTGCACAGCACAATGGCTTTGGCAAGAAAGCTTCTCTGAGAAACCGTGGACTCTGCACTACGGGTTGCTGTTGCTGTAGCTGTGCTGATAGAGCCATCTATGGAGCCATCCTACAAAGAGGTGGGAGTTAGGAACAAAAGGTTTATTTGTTATCCAGGTAATTTCCGCCTAAGTTACAGCACAGTCCCACAGCTCAGTGTATCAGCATAATGGAGGGAAGATCTGGTTTTGGGGGTGAAAACAAGAGGCTGACAGTATGGTGGGACCTCCTTGGGCTGACACCATCACTGAAGCCAAGGTATTGGTTAAATACACCATTAATGATTTGTCTAAGCTTAGGCCTTTTATCTGTACCAGCTTGCTGAGATTCTTAGTCACAACTGATATGTTTAAACTCTGGGTTAAATTCCACTAGTAAGCTTTATCCCCTGGACAGATTTTTTTAGCATTAGAATATGATTTAGAGGAGTTGTTTCTGAATTGTTCTGATGAGCTAAAGGAGGCTGTTCTGGAGTGGCAATGTCTGAGTGCAGTGGCTGTGCAGAGAGAAAAGTTGTAGAATAACTTCTCACTGGTTTTAACACTAATGAATCAGGACAAAAGCAGAAAATACTCAGATTTTGTGTCATTTCACATAAACAAAAAAGAAAGAAAAGCTAGCAAACCCTGAGCACCAGTTCAAAACTGCCTTTGGTGCAAATTCAGCAAAACTGAGATGAAATGGTAAAACACTGTGACGTAGTCTAATTTGCATTTTTCCTTAGGTTGGGTTTTGCTTGACAAAACTGGTTCTGCTTTCTTGGATGTCAGGAAAGATTGTAAGCTGGGTGCTTAACGACAGTTCAGCTCTTTTTAGGACTTCTGATGTTTGGATTGAAATATGCCTAAGTAAACTTTGTGTCAGAACTAGGGAGTGGAATCTGCCTGATCAGTACAACAGAGATGTATCAGTTTTGCACTGTAAATTCTGTAAATTGCAAGTATTTAAAGAGATTTGTGCTGAGGAGACTTGCATTTCCGTGGGAAGACTGTCTAGAAACATGCTGGGTTCTAGTGGTACCCTTCTTACAGGTGCACTTAGCACAGAATGGTCTTTTGAGGCTTTCTCCACTTCAATCAGCTAGAAATGACAATTCCTGTTGGCTCCAGTTTGTGCTGGACCAGTCACTAAGGAAAAACATGATGCTACTGTCTGTTATTTGGGAAATGTTTTATGAACATTACAACTTCAGCCATGTTTAATACCACCACAGTTGACACCTCTCAAGAGGTTTTTAGGATAAGAGGATCTGGGTGTAGGAGGTGTTGAGGTTTTGGCTTCTTTTTTTTTCCTTATTTTTGAAAGATACTAGTAAACACATTTAAGCTTTGCATTTCCAGAAGTTTAAATCTGAGTGGGCTTGCTGACTAATGGTGTGATGATTTTGCTCATTTCTTTGAAACTGTATTTCTGATAGGTTGGATAAATGTGAGACGGTTCTATGAGTGTAGAGCAAGGGAAAAGGAAAGGATGAAAGATTATTCTTCTGTTGCAGCTTGAAATCTCCAGGATCTCTAATGGTCTGGACAAAGAAGTGCTTGACTGTTCAGGACTGTTCTCTTACCCTTTAGGAAAGACAGCCTGGAGGAGCACAGGACTCTACCTCCCCGAAGGGCACACAGCAGTTATAACCTGCCCTTGCCTGGTGGTCGGTGCTGGTCTGAAGGTAAGCTCGCTCTGCTTGGCGTCGGTTTACACTTTTGTATTTGTTGGTTGATGTCGCTGTAGAGCCAGGAACTGAGAGATGCAGCAACATCAAATCCAGCGAAAGAATGAATTATTTATTAATTTTACAATCATTTTTCTATAGTCTAGTTCCATAAAGCGATGGGACAACGTTCACACACCTAGGGTGATTGGTTCAGGTTCTATCGCATCCAGGGTAACACATTTCTCAGTGTCCCTAAACAGAACTTAGCAAAACACCAGATGTGAATATCGTCTGGATAAACTATCTTACTGTTTTCATATCCTGCTTGAGAAAGGAAAGGTTCTCAAAGAATTAATGCAAGAAGCTGGAAAATTCATCTGCTAGCAGCATTTCGGTATCCACAGGTTGAGCGCTCAAAAATAGCACGGGGAAGGGTTTTCTCCTTAATGGCCTTTGCTACCCTTCCCGCCCTTTCCTACTGCTGCCACCCTGTGGCACTTTAAATGCATTGTCATCATTTTTTCACCTTGTATACTCAGGCTTTTCTTTTGCATTCCTCCTATTCTGTGTGCTGGTGGGATAATGGAGTGTGGCTGCTGCTTGAAGGCTGTTGTTTTTTGTTTTGTTACGGTGCAAAAAAACCTGATCAAGGTGATTTTCAGGTCCAAGATAAGTACTTGGGCCCTTCTATGAACCAAACTTGATTCCATCTCTCCAGATCTCTCATAAATTCCTTTGACAGTGCTGTCACTACTACCTGTGTAGATGTATCCAGAGCAGATAAGCAGTGTTACTTGGGATCCTGTTGTCTGCAAAATACAGCAGAGGTAAATGTTTACCTGCTTGGGTTTTTTTTGCAGTCACGTCCGTGCAGCTGTGTCATGGGTTGAAACTGGGTTGCTTGACAAGCTTTTAAGCCAATGCGCTTTTGTGAATTTTGCATATTTAAACCCCGTGCAAGGGCGGGAAGTTCCTCTCTTGGTCCCGGTCTCCTGAGGGAGGAAGGGGGGCCTCGGAGCCACGGGTGGCCTCCGGGCCCAGGCCGGGCCCGGCCTGGGCTCCTGCCTGCCCCCCCTCACCCCTCTCCCTTCCCTCAGAGCCGTGAGCACCTAAACTAACTATGGACTGCCCGATAGCCGAATTCACCTGGCTCGGCTTTTGAAAACTGGAGGGGCCTCCCCTCCCCCTTCATGCAGCCCGGGGGAGCCTCCCCTCCCCCCTCATGCAGCCCGTGCAGACCCAGCGGGACCAGTGTAGCCTCCTTTTCCAGCCTGCACAGCTCGCACCGAACTGAACAGCAGCGCAGCCCGTGGGGAAAGACGTGAGGGAGAAGAACATGGAGGCTGCACGGTCAGAGAGAAAGAGAAAGTAAGTCA
>VZTE01006586.1:581558-667769 GCA_013397775.1 Eulacestoma nigropectus
AACAAGGTTGGGGCAGTGCCGCGCTCCCCTTGACATGCCATTCTAAATGTAAATGTCCCTGGATGTGTGGGCTTTGTGGTTTTTCTGAAGTCTAACCCTAAGCGTAACCTTAACCCTAACCCTAGGCAGAGCCGGAAATATAGCATTGGGGTGAGGCGAGTGCCATGCAGGAAGGCAGAGTGAGAACAAGACTGGAGCAGTGCCACGGTCCCCTTGGCATGCCATTTGAAATGTAAGTGTCCCTGGATCTGTGGGCTTTGTGGTTTCCTGAATCCTAACCCTAATCCTAACCCTAGCCCTAGGCCTGACCCTAAACCTAAGCCTAGGCAGGGCCGGAAACATAGCATTGGGCTGATGGGAGAGTCAAGCAGAAAGAAGAAAAGGAAACAAGGTTGGGGCAGTGCCGCGCTCCCCTTGGCATGCCATTTGCATTGTAAATGTCTCTGGATCTGTGGGCTTTGTGGTTTTTTGAAGCCTAACCTTAAGCGTAAGCCTAACCCTAACCCTAGGCCTGACCCTAAACCTAAGCCTAGGCAGACCCGGAAACATAGCATTGGGCTGATGGGAGAGTCAAGCAGAAAGAAGAAAAGGAAACAAGGTTGGGGCAGTGCCGCGCTCCCCTTGGCATGCCCTTTTCATTGTCGCTTTATCTGGATCTCTGGGCTTTGTGATTTTCTGAAGCCTAACCCTCGGCGTTACCCTAACCCTTACCTTAGACAGAGCCGGAAATACAGCATTGTTCTGAGGCGAGTGCCACGCATGATGGCTAGGAGGTGGCAATATTGGGGCAATGCCGCGCTCCCATTGGCATGCCATTCGCATTGTAAATGTCCCTGGATCTGTGGGCTTTGTGGTTTTCTGAAGCCTAACCCTAGGCGTAAACCTAACCCTAACCCTAAGCCTAGGCTGCAATGCAAATACGGCATTGGGCTGATGGGTGTGTCAAGGAGATAGAAGAGGAAGGAACAAGGTTGGGGCAGTGCCGCGCTCCCCTTTGGCATGACATTTGCATTGTAAATGTCCCTGGATCTGTGGAGTTTATGGTTTTCTGAAGCCTAACTGTAAGTGTAACCGTAACCCTAACCCTAGGCATATACCTTACCCTAGGCAGAGCAGGNTGACATTTGCATTGTAAATGTCCCTGGATCTGTGGGCTTTCTGGTTTTCTGAAGCCTAACCCTAGGCATATACCTTACCCTAGGCAGAGCAGGCAATATGAGTGCAATGAAGAAAGAAGAAAAGGAAACAATACTGGGGCAGTGCTGTGCTCCCCTTGGCATGCCATTCACATTGTAAATGTCCCTGGATCTGTGGGCTTTCTGGTTTTCTGAAGCCTAACCCTAGGCATAACCCTAACCCTAACCCTAAGTCTAGGCTGAGCTGTATAGATGGCATTGGGCTGATGGGAGAGCCAAGCAGAAAGAAGAGGAGGGAACAAGGTTGGGGCAGTGCCGCACTCCCCTTGGCATGCCTTTTACATTGTCACTTTTTCTGGGGTTCTGGATTTTGTGGTTTTCTGAAGCCTAACCCTAAGCGTAACCCTAACCCTAACACTAGGTGGAGCTGTAATTACTACAGTGGGGTGGTGCGAGTGCCAAGTGGAAAGAAGAGGAGGGAACAACGTTGGAGTAGTGCTGCGGTCCCCTTGCCATGCGTTTGGCAGCATCAGTGTTTCTTGAGCTTTGGGCTTTGTGTTTTTCGAATCACCAATCTCTCTGGCTCACCTCTGTGTCTGGGAAGATTATGGAACACATCCTCCTAGATGATATGCTAAGGCGCATGGAGCACAGGGAGGTGATTTAGGACAGGCAGCACAGCTTCACCCAGGGCTAGTCTAAGAAAGATTGAGACAAACCCTGTAGCAGGGCCTGTTGCAGTAGGATAATGAGCAACAGTTTTAAACTAAAAGAGGATCAATTCAGACTATGTATCAGGAAGTAGTTTTTTACAATTAGGATGGTGGAACACTGAAACAACTTGCCCAAAGAGGTGATGCTTCATTCCTGGAAACATTCGAGGTCAAACTGGGCAAGGCTCTGAGCAACCTCTTCTAGTTGAAGATGTCTCTGCTCACAGCAAGCTGGCTGAACCAGATGACCCTTAAGATCCCTTCCCTCCAAACTATTCTACAATTCTATGAATCTCTGTTTCTGGGTAAGTCACTTAGTCACTCTGAGCCTGCTATGTGGCTGGCAGTAGGTGAAAGAGCTTTCACAAAATGGACAGGGTTTGTCCACACCAACATTTCTTGGAGGCTGGAGTTATTTCAGATGAAAACTATTGTGCTTGCAAGAGGGAGACTGATCTCTGCCACGGCAAAGCATGCTTAGTGCTCTGCCTGCTTTACTGTGCCCCCATATGGCCATCTCTAGACCCTACAAGATATCTCTGCTGAGTTTCCCATGTTTCCAGCAGTTTCTCTTCTCTTCCTGGCTGCAATTTCTTGCTCTCTGTCAAGCTGAACAGAACCAGGGCTGTTACGTGAAACAGCAAATCTCTGCAGACAAGAAGAAATTAGATACTGGAGAAACTTGATGCTTCTTGTTCTCTGATACAAACCAGGGATCTGTTCTTGCTATGCTACTCTGTTATATGCCAGTCCTTTTCTGTTTCTTACCTATTAAAGAGCCTGAGGAGACTTCCCAAGAACAGATTGAGGACTGGCTATTTAACAGTCATCATGCTACTACCACATACTGTTTTCCAAAAAATGTTCATGACTGTGGTTTCCTTCTCCGAGCTTGACCTCTGTGAGCATGCTCAAAAGTCAGAGTTGTGCTTAACTCATTTTCTGTGTTGTTTCTGTAGGGGAGACCTATGAAAGGCAGTGGGAGGCCTGTATCCGGCACTACCCTGCTCCCTGGGCAGAACTGGCTGTGGAGAATCTCATCCTGACGGTGCCATCTGACAGCATCCGCCACATGGAGAACCCACGGCCGCTGCTGACCCTGTGGAACGAGATCATGGTGGCGATAAGCAAGTTGGCAGCTGTACCAGCAAAATTCCCAAGGCCAGAGAGGATTGTAACAGATGTCCAGATCTCATGTGGTAGGTACATTGCCATATGGCCTTCTCCAGGGCTGAGGCAAGTGACCTCTTAAGCAGCAGTGTCTGTTCCTTCAAGGTTATTTTGCTAAAACCAGACTGGGAACATATGTGAGGTGTTAAATGACTGTGACCCTTGCATAATTGTGAGCTGCTCCATCAGGGTGGAAATGTGGTAATGCAGGGCTTGAAAAACATACTGACCTTTCCAGATGCCTCCCTGCTCTCAAAACTGGTGTTGCCTCCTCAGCTGTTCTCCTGTTGGGGTGTGGTAAGATGCAGAGCTGCTGACTGCAGTGGCTTTAGCTCACATGTAGTTACTCCTGCTCCCTCCTGAATGCACTGCAGCACCAGTACAGCTGGGAAGCAGTGACCCGATTTCTATTTTTTCTCTGGCTCAGCCACAGGACCGTTCTCATGTGTTCAGTAACAACTTTTTAACTTCTGTGTGCCTACTTGCTGGAGGTGGGCTCCACAAAGGTTGTTGTGGGCTAAGCTTAGCCCAAAAAGATGTGTGCCTGAGATGATGGCACTGTGGAAGCAGATCCAGCATTGCTGTCAAAGCCCAAGAGTGTGTATTTTTGCAGCTTATGTTCCCCCACTCCAGCTTTTCCAGTTATGAACTGAGTGCCTTCGATCTAGAATCAAATTATATGGTAAACATGGAACTTCATAATAAAAATTTTGCTCAGTTTTTTTTTCAAAATAAACTGGTTAAATTCATCATCCCACAATGAGACAAGGGCTTGGCATGAACCCTGATGCCCTAAACTTTTGCTAAGCTACAATGGAAAGAATTTGTGGCATATCTTGGGAGTGTTAGTTTCTTCTATGCTGAGCAAATGCCAGTTAAAGATATCATAGTCTACGGACCTAAAATTTCTTCTGGCTTGGGTGGACTAAATGGTTTCACTCACATTTCTGGATCTGAACTTTTTGGGTGCTAGTGATGGCTAATTGCATATATCTCTCTTATTAAAAAAGAGGAAGCTCAAGATCTTTACTAGCTCCTGCAGAAACTAGCTCCAGGCCATTCATGTTCATGTTGACTAGTTCCTGCAGGAAGGGGCTTGCCATTCCTGTTCATTCACCGGTCTCCCTCTGTGTAAAGGGCTGTTTATCCCCTGCTACAACAGGTGTTTGAATTTGGGGGCATTGCTCTTGCATGAAGTTTTGGGAATCTTCAAGAAGGAGGACCAATTAGGGAAGAAGACACCAAGGAGACATAAGTAAAATCCCTTGCAGTGTAAGTTTCTCGCCTAGCAACTTGCTGGGAAGTTGTCTATGGAATAGCTATCCTGCAAGGTTATGAACAGGCTTAAGTATGACAGGCTTTGCAACCCTTAGGCATGACAAACTGTGTTCCACATCTCTCATCCACACCACTGACCACTGGAGTGCAGGCCTGCAGTATCCACACTCTACACAGGGGCACTCAAGGAGTGCCATGGTGCTGAATCATGTTATTGCATGGCTATGTCGGTGTGCTCAGCCTGTGAGAGTTCAGGTGTGTTCTAGGCAATGGTCTGGCTCTTCTCCTCATCCTAAAACCTCAACCTCAGTCCAACCATGAGTGTACATTTATGTATAAAAAGTGAAAGCAGGCAAAACTACACTTAAATGATGATTCAGTCCTACCTTTACTTGTTTGACTGTTGTTAGGGTGAGTATTTGTTAGGGTGGAACTTGATGTGTTTCCTTATGTCATACTGGGAAAAGTTGGTCATTCATGGTAATTAAAAAAAAGTGTTATTTTTGAGATGAAGGAAAGGTACTAGAGAAATGAAAAAAAAAATCACTTATGTCTAAGAAGCACTGAGGTGAGCACTTAATGATGTGTGTGGTTACCTGTTTCTCCTGCAGGCTGGATGCATGCTGGCTACCCCATCATGGGCCACCTGGATTCAGTGAAGGAGATGTTGGACGTGAAGCATATGCAAACTACTGGTCTTTGGGGTCCCATCCATGAGCTGGGACACAATCAACAGCAGCAGGCATGGGAGTTTCCCCCTCACACCACAGAGGCTACATGCAACCTCTGGTCTGTCTATGTTCATGAGGAGGTGCTGGGCATTCCCAGGCATCAGGCCCACCAGGCACTCAGGCCACAGTGTCGGAAGGAAAGGATAGAAGACTATCTGAAGAAAGGTGCTCAGCTGAAAGACTGGAATGTGTGGACTGCTCTGGAGACATACCTGCAGGTAACAGGGAAAAGTGTGTGTGTGTTCTTAGTGCAGTCACTGAAGCCTGTGTCAGAGGGATGTCTGCAGCCTGGTGACTGTAGCTGTGAAGCCTTGTAAGTGATTACTGTCAGGGTTTATCTTCGGTCCAGAAAGCACCTGAGAGGTAAACAGGCAGAGTGCCTAAAACTGATGTCCCCTGAAAACCTTCCTTTGCCAGACTTGGGCTTAGCCACTCAGGGAGATAGCTTAGTGCAATGTTATAATCTTTCTCCCTGGAAGAGAAAGAGGAAATAGCTTAGTGCAATGTTATAATCTTTCTCCCTGGAAAAGAAACAGGAACTGCTGCTTGTTATACAACATGGGAAAAGGAGGATCAAACTTGGGCACAGCTGTTTAATCCACAGCAGATTTCCTGTGGGACAGTGGGCTAGTTGTCAAAAAAACCTTGGCACTGTAAAGTGTCTAGAAGAGCCAGGCTTTGAACAGTCTCCTGGTGAGTTACATGGCCTTCTACGAAACATACAAAGAGGAGGGTGTTCATATCATCCAGTGCACTGGGTGGAGCCAGTGTAGTCCATCAAGTGGCAAGAGGATGGGCTCAGTTTATCCTCCTGCACACAGAACTGAATCTCTCACTGTGGTTGAGACTCTAAAACATGAACCCTGTCCTAGATTAAAGTGCATTCTCCCAGGAAGCATGCAAGAGAGATTTCCCTCTTTCCCTTAATCCTCCTAGAAACTATTAGCCTAATGGAAAGAGCACTCAACCTGATTTTAACTGGGACCGTAAAGCCCATGTCCGTTATGATGGCTGAAGCTACTGACTGTTGTGAGGTGAGTATCCCTCAGCTCCCTTGTCTGAGAGCTCTCACACTTTATATGAGCAAAAGAATATTTACTGGAGGAGTATTGATCTTGATTTTTCCACATCCCAGAGAAGCACCTGAATTGTCAAGCTAAAGAGTCAACCTCTGGGTTTTTTTTGGTGCAATGAATAACAAAATATTTATACAGAGTGAAACAGTTTTAAGAGGAGAAATTGTCCCACAATACCTTACTGGTTTGGCCACTGCCTCACTGCCTCACCCACACTTATAGGCTGGGATCTCCCATCTCCTGTCTGGTTACTAACAGGGCTGCTGGGATAAACATGACATGAAAGAACAATTCTAATTCTGCAACAGCAGTTTTTCTGTAAGAATTCCTTTTGTTCTTATTCTTAGCCAAAGCATGCCCTGTTCATAATCTCTCCTTCCTGTTTTCTCAATACTCTTTGTTCTCCTGTGCTCCTTCTTTCTAGCTATTCTGTCAGTGTCCCCTCTAATGCTTTTTCACTGTCCCCAAAGCAGCAGCTTATATAATAGGTTGCTGACACTTCTGGCTACTCCCAATGTATCTTTGATCTCTGTTTTGGGAGGCCAGTGTAGTGGGGAGGTATTTTTCTGTACTTTAGTGCTGTTATGCTCTGAAGCCTGAAAGTTGGATGCTTTCATCTAAATTTACATTCGTTCTAAAAGACACTGCAGAGACCAGTGGAATTTTCTGTAGTGTGTAACACAGGAATAATGCCAGTCAAATGATAACTTAATTGTTTTTACACTGTATTCTTTTCCATCAGTTGCAGGAAGGGTTTGGTTGGGACCCCTTCACCCACCTCTTCTCTGACTATCAGAAAATGTCCTCCATCCCAAAAGACAACACTTCTAAGATGAACTTGTGGGCACTGAAGTTTTCTCAGCAGGTGAATAAGAATTTGGCTCCATTCTTTATAGCCTGGGGATGGCCTATCAAGAAAGAGCTGTCTGTGGAACTGTCCTCCCTACCAAGCTGGGAACAGGACCCAATGAGATCCTATAGACTATAAAGGAAAACTACCTAAATCTTGGTTCTCATACTAGCTAAGGCCTATCTTTTTCTCCTTGTGTGCTACATGATAGTTCACTATATGCTTGGATTTATGCTGGATTCTTCAGCTTCTTGCTGCCAGTGGAGGCCAACCCCAAGAGAAATTCGACAGGGATCAGCAGATCAGCAGCCATCTAAGCTATCTTCTGATGGGTTAAATAATCAATGAGTTTTGTTCTGGGTTCTTCACCTCGGGAAGCATGCAATTCTGAGTTGATGTAGTTTCAACAAAACTTTTCTCTGATGAAATGGAAGATTTCAGGGTGGAGCAGTCACTGGACCAATTTCAAGGACTTCGCCATGAAAATATAGATCTTTAAAGCAAATAGAGCCTCCACAATGTTGTATTCTTTAATTATAATCTCAGTAACATGAGATTTTCACTATTATTTTTGTTACCCTAAAATCCCTAATTTTTAGTTACTCTAATTATGCAGAACTTCCACACCTACCATGAAAGTGGCCTTATAATGCTTATATACAGGTTATATAATGCATAGTTGATACTGCAATGCTGTGGATTTCTTCGTACGTTCTATGACTCTGTGACCTAACATCCATCTTTATGTGAACAAATCAATTATAAGTTGTAGCTGTCCCTCAACCATAGCCTGACATCAAGATACATGCCAATGAAGATGGGAGAGTGGAAACAGGGAGGTGATTTGATTGTAGTCAGTAATGGTTTAACTTGTGGACTCATCAACGGTTAAAATACAGGCACTGACCTGACAGCCTGAGGGAGCAGAGAGAAGGAAGACAACAGTTCATCAGGACAGAGAACCAGCCTTTTCCAAGGTGCAGCAAAAGTTCATGTTACTCCCAGCTCTTTCATAATTGCTCGGCTATTACAGGGTCTTGCAAGCATGTTAATGCTTAGCCTAAGAGCTTACCAGTCCCAGCCTATTCCTTGTGTATCATTAATAAATAAAAAAAATCACTGTAGACTTGCAGATTTTGTATGTGGTACTATTTTCATGTCTCCACGCCCAGTGAAAAAAAGGCTTAAATGGAACTGACCTAAACAGAAGTGGCTTTGGTGGTAAAGTTGTTCAAAGTTGAAAAAAACCACCATGGAAGTCTCTAGTCTGTGGTGTGGTCTCATATATGTCATAATGCCAAAGGAGAGCACATTAGGCCAAGTATCAGTCACAGTTAAAAAGGCTGTGCAGCCTCCGTTCTTCAGGCTTGGTGGGCGGTCCCAAAACCTAACTGTAGCAGGGGAGTAAAGAGGCATTTCTGCATTTATGGCTTACCCATATTTTCCTGGTTTTTGGAGGGTTTTCTTTTTGTGGTCATGTGTGTAGAAAATGTCAAAATATATAATGTCTCAGGAAAGTCTTTGCATTAAGCTTCGTATTTCTTAGCCCAGAAAGTATTATTGATAAGACCTTCAATTAGGAATTAATCTCTTTCCATGTTCCCAGTATAAGCATGTCTGAGACGCCTTTAAAGTGGCTTGATATTAAAAACTGAATATTATCAACTTGCAGCAACAGCAGACGTGGGGTCACCAAAGATGACTGGAGCCCATGCCAGCATCCCAGGATCTCCCTGTGATTCAGTAAAACACAGCTACATCCAGATTAATTTGTTGTTTCTGAGGCCATGCAAAGGGGTTTACCTGCGGTGGTTCTCCTCTTTCTTCACATTTAGAAGTTCTTTTTATATTGGCTGCCTTTTTTCACCTGAATGCTGAAGTAGGGGGAGCTGATGTCTCTGCCTGGTGCTGAGCCATCTGTCAGTACGGGCCCCCTGGGCTGAGCTGGCAACAAGAACGTCATCCTGGCAGTACCAGCTGCTGATGTACACCACATGGGCAACCCAGAGAGTCTGCTTCCCATCTGCAACAAGATGATCAATGCAACTGCCAGGCCAGCAGCCATCCCAGCAACTTTTCCAAGGCCAGAAAGGATGGTGGCAGATGTCCAGATATCTCATGGCAAGTAGAATAACTAGGACATTTTGTCTTTATCTGTGATGGATATTTGTAAGGGAAATACACAAGGCAGTAAATTTATCACGAGACCATGCAGATCCTCAAATTAGCAGATCAATTCCACCATATTCAAGTAGACTGCTGGAGAGAGTAAGAATCTTCTGCGTGTGTCAAGAGCTTGTATGCAAAAGTAACATATTCTGCTGCTAAATTTGACACTCTCAAACTCGGTGAAGGGAGGCTGGCCACCAAATGACGTGTGTACCATGTCATGTTGTTCTTGTTAACTGTGGGAGTGAATTTATGCTAATTGCAGCAGAAAGAAGGGAAACACAGGTAGTTGGTTTAGGCAGGACAAAGGAGATTTTGAAACTTAAATTAAGGCATGCAACAGACACATGGGCAGCCTACTATGTAATAAGACCCTGATGTTAGAAGGCATAGGATTGCTTCCATCAGTGGGGAAGTGAGGGCAGTGGTAGGAGGAAGAGTTGGTTGTAAGCAGCATNCTCCCCGAGCTCGCTCCGGAGCGCCCCCTGCAGCCGCGAGGGAACCATCGCACCCTCCCCAAACAGCCGAGGGAAGGCGGGCACTGAGTTCCTGGTTCTGTTTGTTATTGCTGCCGTGGTTAGTGTTGTTTGTTTGCCTCTCTCTCTCTATATATATATATTAGTAAAGAACTGTTATTCCTATTCCCTATATCTGTGCCTGAGAGCCCCTTAATTTCAAAAATTATAATCATTTGGAGGGAAGGGGGTTGCATTTTCCATTCCAAGGGAGGCTCCTGCCTTCCTTAACAGACACCTGTCTTTCAAACCAAGACACACAGGTAGTTGGTTTAGGCAGGACAAAGGAGATTTTGAAACTTAAATTAAGGCATGCAACAGACACATGGGCGGCCTACTATGTAATAAGACCCTGATGTTAGCAGGCATAGGATTGCTTCCATCAGTGGGGAAGTGAGGGCAGTGGTAGGAGGAAGAGTTGGTTGTAAGCAGCATTTTGCTGTCATTTAAGAAATGTGCTGTTTAAAGACAATTCACTAGGCCAGTGGAACTGAAGTTTGTTATAGGTGATAAGGAGGCTCCTAAAGGCCAAGTCTCAGCATTGTTTTCAATTAATCTTTGTTCAAGTATTGCACTTTTCTCAGTAGGATTGGCAGGTACTTTCAGCTCTACTTGACTGCAGCACTAGAGGTGTTTTCTACCACTTGAATTGATAAATTTGTCAGCTGCCCAGGCCACCACTCAGTAATTCACAGCTCTGGCATCTTGACTCCCGTGGTGTATCTGCTGTTGGTGAAGTAGAACTGATTCGAGAGAGGCTGGCTCAAGTGTAAACACTGGCACAGGTCGCCCAGAGCCAGAAGTGGTAGATGCCCCATCCCTGGCAACATTCAAGATCAGGTTGGATGGGACTCTGAGCAACCTGACCTGATGAAGATGTCCCTGCTCAATGCAGGACAGTTGGACTAGATGACATTGAAGATCCCTTTCAACCTAAACCATTCCATGATTCCATGAAAAATGGGTGCTGTGTTTCCATGCTGCATTTGCTCCTCCGAGCATGTCTTTATGTCAGAAGGATTTTATTGCTCAGTCATTACATCTGGCCTTGTATGGCTCTGACTCTAACAGTGAAGTTGTAACCTGTCAGTGGCTCTGCAACAATTGTGTTGAGATTATGTATCAGCTGCTTCTGGATTGATTTACATGGCTCCTTCTCCTAAGGTAATCAGCTCTCTGCACAGACACAGCTGATCCTCTGCACGGATCCAGGCAGCACTATCCACCAGAGGCCACGCTGGAACCCAACATACAAAACTCTTCCAGTTTCTGTCAGACTTGCTGAAACAAGTGGAGTGTAACACCATTTCAAAGATATGAATGGCTCTGTATCCCCCTTGCACTGCTTTGGAGCTATAAGGAACCAATTCAGCCTGTTGAATTGTCACTGAAGGAAAAAGAACCAAAGATATCAAAATCCCATGAAAAGCTACTGGAACATGACGTTTAAAGCTGGTTATGGTTGTCGGCAATCCTGAGGAACTCATGGAAGATATTAAGGAGTATAGTACGTTTGTTTGTCTTTGCTGAAAAAAGGGATTTTTTACAAACAGCATGAAAAACAGCAAAATTGGGACTGAAGTGATGACAATTACAGTGAAGAAGTAATGGTCCATCAGCAGCAAATTCTACCCAAAGCTGAAGTGAACTGTGGAATAATATTCAGTAGTAAAGAGCTACTTTACTAAAACAAACTGACAAGAATCTGCCTTCCCAAAACCAAACAAAATAAAATAAATCCTAGTTCACTGTTTGCTTTGTGGTATAACAGACACTGTTAGGGCACAGTAGAGGTGGCTGCTCCCCGAGGGTCGGGTGACCAGGAGCCAGCTGTAGTAACACAGCCAGCAGGACAGCTGGGGACCAGCCGCAACACCTGAGTGAGGCAAGCAGGGCACACCTGGCACAACATCCAGGGTCCAGATTGCTAGACAAGTCTTCAGGGATGGGGAAGGTCTGAGGTCAAGCATGGAAATCAATCCTCGGGCCAGGGTTGGGTCCGGTGATGGTAACCAAGGTCAGACATAGCCCAGCGGTTGCCAGGCAGGCCTATTGTGATGAGGCACATCTGAAATCAAGTGAGGAAGTCAGACCATGGATCTGCAGGAAAATTAGGCTTGCAACACATTTACAAATTTATTATTTTAATCCAGGGAAGCTTTTTTTCTTTCCTCACTTTCTGCAACCACTCGATCCCTACCCCAGATTATCTCTCTCTGTTGACTATTAGTCTCCTGCACTGTGTATGTGTGCCAGCTCACAAGATTCCACAAATCAACATGAGTCAGTACCAATCTGTCTCCGAGCTGCACACTTCAGCAGGAGAACCAGAGCTTCAGGGAAAAGTTTTTGAAGCAGTCCTCAGAAAATGTGCTTGTTTTGAGTAATTTGTGATCTCAGCACAGTGCAAGGCTCACTGGTCTGTGGAATGTACCAGTTTGGGATGTAATAGTGAACCACAGCCTTTGGGCAGTACCAAAGATGACTTCTGATCACCGAAAATTGTTCTTTTTCTTTTTCTTTCTCTCTCTCTTTTTTTTTTTTTTCCCTAATAATAAATTTAAGCCAGTCTTACAGTTTTGTGGTGCAATACTTCATTCAGTAGCAACCAGTGTTAATTGACAGTACAAACATCAACTCTGCAGAGTCTCTAGGCAGGGACCCTGTATTTTGTGCCGCAAGAAGAGAGTCTTATGTATTGTAAGTATGCAGCGATATTTTAAATATGCATACTTATAAGCATACGGAGGTGGGTTGATATTTTTTAATCAATCCTGTTTTGAACAATTGTAACAACTGGAAAAACAAAAGTAGGGATCAAGCCTTTGAGCACAGCCCTCCCCTTTGGGATGAAGAGAACTCATGTAAGTACCTGATTTTTGGTTTTCTGTAAATACTAGAAAGATAAGCTTCTTTAATAATCTGATGATGTTAAAGGGCTACTTTGGTTCTTCAGCATGCTTTTAAAATTTTTGGGGTAGCTACACTTCACAAAAAAATAAAGAAAAATGCCCTATAAAAAGATCAGTAACTGAATTTAATTAAAGATTTTAAGAATGCAGGTAGAATAATTCTGAACTTCCATACAAGTATTTTGTACTGTGATGCTTATGATTCATAGTTGCAAGAGGCCTTTGGATAGGAAGCCTTCACTGAGATATTTTCTGAAAACCAAAATATGCTTGAGCTCCCAGATGATGATGACTCAAAAATGAATCTGCGGGCAGAAACCTTTTCTTATCTGGCCAGGAGGAATTTGACTCCTTTCTTTAAGGCCTGGGGATATCCAGTCCGGGAGAGCCCTTCCCAGCAGCTGGCTGTGTTTTTTCCCCAGCTGGTCAGATGATCCCACAAAGCAATGTATCTCCTAAGCAGGTTTTGACTCATGACAATGATTGTCTGCCATAAAGCCAGTGCTCTGCAGTAGTTTTAAATGGTGTCTGAATGGTGTGGTGTTCTAATGAATCTGAGAAGCGCCTCTGCATTGTACACGTGATAGAAGAGTTCATTCTTGGCTCCCTCCCAAGTCTGCCTTTTTCTGTGTGGGTCCCACTACTTTCTTTTCCAAAAGGAGTAATTTTAACCACAGAAAGGGAAAAATTCGCTCTCTTATTACCAATGAAACCAAGCAACCCCTTCCTGTTTTTTATTTTCTCTGTTTCCTTTCCTCGAAAATGTTTTCTGTTCCAGACTTACTCTGATTTCAGGTATGCAAAAATTTGTTAATCATAATCATTAGGAGAAGAGTTGGAATGGGGGGAAAATGTCACTTTGAAAACAGAGACATGTTAGAAGATAATAAAGCTGGAAATAAGTGGAAGAACTCAGGTGAAATTATGACTACAGCAAAGAGAAATGAGAATGATCATTTAAAGGAAAACCTTGATGGCTAGCACAAGAAAGGCCTTGATCTGTGTTTAATGTTGTGAAAGAGGTTGCCTTCATGCTCTCCTTTCAGAGTTGGCAACTGTGTAGTGAGAAATAGCTGCTTTAGTTCGTGTCAGAAGCAAAAGAGTGTTCAGGCAGTGAACTTACCTCCTTGATCCTTAGCTACAGTAAATTTGCAGGCATCTCGTGAATGGAAAATTGTGGCAACTCAGTCTGCACGAGGATCTAAGACAGCAGGTGCCTCACCTTACAGGATTGAATGTCATGGCAGGAAAGCAGCACTGGAGTGTGTTTACAGTGGTCTGTTTTGATCTCCAATCTAAATAACCAGATCAATGTCCTGTTCTTAAATGCTACACTGAATTTCCCCTATGTTACAACCCCGACTATAGCACAAGCCAATTTTTATGGTGCATTTAGAGATCCTGAGTGAAGCAATTCCTTGTTTTATGGCTGTGTTTTCTTTTTCTAGTGAATGTTACAGAATTCTTACCTTGCTGTAAGGCCACTGATGCACCACAAGGGACTGCAGTGACAGAGTCAGAGGCTCTCTGTGTCTCCTCCTGATCACACGAATGTTGATCACAGTGACACCGAGAGAGTATGGGTGACTTGCTGTGAGCAGGAGATGGTGCTGAAGTGCTGGAGCTCATGATCAGCTGAGGCATTTCCAAGAAACCAGCAGATTGTCCAAAAGCCTGTCAAGATAATGATTTATAATTAAGCAGCAGGATGTGAAAAAGTTTGCTTAGGTATATAAACTGATTGCATATAAAGTAAAAAAGTGTTTATATTTCCTTGTAACTAGGTAGAGACATAAAGGCTAAAATCATAGGATTTGTCTTAGACAATGTGACATAAACAATGGATAACCAGCATGAACTGGACAACTGAAGTGGGGGTTGTGGATCTCTTGGATAACAAGAACCTTGCAAGGCCAACAGTACCTGTGTTAGTATTAATACCTTACACAAGACTGCTTAGGAAGTCATTTCAGAAACACTAAATTTTAAAAGACAGAATAGATGTGTGTCTAGTGCCAGAACTTCTTCAAGTGCCATTTCTCTCTTTTATTTCTTCCAAACAACATTGTATGCTCCTCATCTGTGGTCTAGCAAGAAAAGTTAAAAGGAAACAAAATTTAAAAGGAAAAAAAAGGAGTAGAGGGGGAAACAATATGAGAGACAGCAAGTGATGCCTTGATGGGCTACCTAGAAACAGAGACTAGACAGGAGTAAGGGAATAAAGGTGGATATTTATTTGAAAGGCCTTCAAAGGAACACCCTGGGGAGCCAAAGGCTACATCCAAGATGGACCCCAAATGGACCCCAAGCTGGACCCCAAGATGGACGACGAGTCATGAGTTCTTCACACTTTTATAGGTTTGGTTCATCTGCATATCAGCATAAATTCGCCAATTAAAACTTTAGCTAATGATGTAATTTCTTCAATTTCTCCACCTCTCCAGAGGCCCTAGTTACACCTTTTGGGCCTAGGACAGCCTAAGTGTCCTTGAACAACAAGCTCAGAGAGGCTTTGTTATGTCTATCTGGCATAAGAGAGCAGCAATTAACAGGCTACAAGAAACTTCAGAGTTACACACTAGGCAGTACAGGATTTAAAAATATAAAAGCTAGAACCTAAGGCATCACAAAAGTGTAAAGAAAATAAATAGGTGGAGAAATTGATGTTGTAAGGGAACATGAAAGAATCTGAGGTGGGATAAAACAGAAAAAGAAAAAGAGTAAGGGTGTAATTCTCTGCTTTGTGAAAAAAAAAGAATAAACAACCTTGGAGGAAAATTTTCTATAAAAGTCCTTATGGAAAGATAGTGGCTGTCATGAAAAGCACATACATTTCACTTTATTTCATCTCTTGGCTTGGTAAGGATCATCATTTACTAGAGAAAGTCAGGTGTATCCTATAAAGGAAGACTCAGCTGTCAGAGCTAAACATAAAGAGAGCAGCATGCTCTGTGTACAGATGTAATTAATAAGTCTGACCATAAGAATCAGCACTGGATGCCCTTCCAACATGGCTCTAATGATGTTTTTCCAGCTGAAGACTGCATCTCAAGACTGGGCTTCATAAGCTTTCTGGAGGAAAACTAGAAGCTAGCTCGGGTTTGAACCACAAGAGAATTTTGTTACAGCAGTCAGAGTACCTGCACTCTATGGTGTGTATATTCTCAGAAGTGAATGTCACTGTGGCTCCTTTCCTCAGACCCGAGTTCCTTTCCAAAGCAAAAGTTAGCATGCCAAGGAGTGGTGAGCATCCAGGTCTTGTTCTGAGAGGCAGCTGAGATGTGGCCAGGATGTCCACCTGAAAACAAGGACTGTAGGAGTCATAATGAAGAATGCTATTCTGATAAACTTTTTGTCCTTCCCATCCAACCTCTGGGTTCAGTATGCAGGACTGTCCTTTTGAAGCTTTCTGAAAGTACTGTACCTGACTGTCTATCTTCACCTCTGCCTCTTGCTATGACATCTGCTGCCTCCTGAATCGAGAGAGACTTGAGAGGTAAAGACTGATTCTTATCTGTTGGAGATAAGCACCTCCTTCAGCCAAATCCATACTGAAGAGGCAATCAGGAACCTCCCTTCAGCAATTCTGCAGGCAAACCCAGCATCATCTCCCAAGATCCCTCTTTTGTAATGACACCTCAAGAAAAACCTTGTTTTCCAAATTTGGGGCATGGAGACTGTTTCTAGGAAGTTATATTTTCTTGCAAACCAAGCTCCTGGTGTGCCTTTTGCTCTGCCCCATACTACCTTCCAGAAGCCGGAACTGCAGCTGCCCCTAAAACCTCTTGTAAAACATTGGTCATTCTCTGTGTGTCTTATCTGCCTCTTTTTCTTCCTCAAAACCCTGTTGCTGTAATTTCCAGAACTGAGTTGGGGGAAATCAAAAAGAGAAGTCTATTGCAATGTTTGGGTTTGCTGTCATGTTGGACAAGACAAAATAGTTTTCTGCATTGTGAAAGTATCCAGCAACTTTAGAAACTAGGAGGCAAACACTTTGCAACAGCCATGCTTTTGGTCCAATGGCTAAACCAGAAACCTGGCAAATACATTTCTTCGGGTAGAAGTGACAAAAATTTATACTCAGATTTTTGATGGGAAAAAAAATCACCCAGAACTGACTTTTCAGGCTGTATTTTTAGTCCCAAACTGGAAACTCCCAGCTCTTCAAAGAGTATGGACATCATTGAAGAAAGGGAGCAACATGCAGACTGGAGTTTGGGAAATTTTAGGGAAGCAGAGCATTGCTCAAGACTTCTGTGTATCTGATTTGCAGTGATGCCTCTGATAGGGGTCTTCCACTCTTTTCTCACATTAGAAATTTCTCCTTGGGGGACTCTGGTTTTTATCCTTCTTGCTACATTTGATTTCTTGCTTTCTCTCTTTTTCATTGCCATGCCTCATCCTGCCATATCTCAGCAGAGTCTCCAAAATCCCCTTTTTTCTGATACCTCCTGGGCAAACAGTGGCTGGCACTGAATACTACACAGCCTGCTCTGTTTCTGTCTTCACAAGTGATCCTCTGAAGTGTTCAGGGCCTTCCTCACACACTCTACAGATGAACATTACGTTGTTCCTGCTCCTGGCCAGTCCAGCACACTCAGCAATATTCTCATCTACAGGTGCCAAACACACAGACAAGTTAAAACCTCTGTGTTGAGAGGCTGGGTTGTGGGAATCTGGGACACGTCACTAAAAAGACATCCTCATGTAAACAGCAGAATTAACATTTATTAATTAAAAAAAAAAAAAAACTTATCAACACACAGTGTGCTGAAGGAGAAGGAAACACTAAAATCATTAATAATTTTTCTCTTCAGAGGAGGAACAAGGACACTCCAGTGAATGCTCTTCTTTCAAAATCTGCTCCAGTGATTTGACGGATGAGTATCCTTTCATGAAACAGTGATGGCCTTTTCCACATCATTGAGATATCGACTGGACCAGGAGTCAAGAAAAGTACTGGAGAATTAGGACCCTCATCTCTGAAGGAGAGTGGAAAGGGCCATAGTAGGTCCTTGACATCAGCCTGAGCTATTTCATCCAGGACTGATCTCCAGCTTGTAAAGGGATGCAGGGGCACATGCTGGGAACTGAGGTCCTTTGGAACTCGGATTTTATGTCCTTCCTCAGAGAAGTTTGACTGCCTGTTCACAAATTCGATAGCAATTTGTGAAGCAAAGGACATTATTCCAGTTACTGAAAGTGTTGGGGTCCGTGTTTCCCTTGACATGAATTGCAGCACATTTTTCTGCAAAGAGCAAATTGGGCTCCCCAGGCTTCCAGAACCTGTAAAATAAAGTTCCCCTATTGGAAATGCACTAGCATGCATGACAGTGGATGTGGAGTCACCTCAAACAGTTGTGGAAGAGAAAAGGAATGTTACTGTGACAGAAATCAGGAGCCATAGTTTTGACTAGAAAACTAGTTACGTTTTCTGACTTGCAGAGCAGTTGAAGACAGAAATCCCCCTCTGACAAATACGTGCCTTACACAATGTATTGGTCACATGGACTGAGAGCATGAATTACAGGGCCCTCCTTACTCCACCAGGATACTCACGTGGCTGTCTTTTCATATGGAGTCTGATCCACCCACTGCCACTGCCCGTTTTTGTAAGCAGATAAGCCTATATAGTATTTTGTTTCATAGATATTAGTAACTTTTTCTTTTGTCAAGTTGAAGAGGAAATCCTGGAAAAAAGCACAATGTCCATCAGGGGCAAGACTGAGCACAGGAAGGCATCAGGAGTCCCTGTGGGGTGGGGCTGGTGGCAGAAGGGAGCTGGTGCTGCAGGGGTGCAGACAGGACATTGCCCCTCCCCTGCAAGACAAGGAGGGGCTCTGAGTCCCCTCCAGCGCCCAGCACTGTGTCTATGGCTGCTGGGTCCCTCTCTCAGCCCTGTGCACCTACCTGCTCTGCCTTGCTGTTGATCACCACCAGCTGGGAGCCCATCCCAGTGCAGTTCTGCTCACTCTCAGCCCAGTTCAGCCTATCAAGGGACAGGAAATAGCAGCTTCTTTCAAACCTTCTCCAGCCCTTCGGGCAGCATACCCAGTCTTCCACTGTCAGGGAAGAAAATCCTGCTTTTGAACAAGATGTGCTGTCCTTTATGACTGTGAGTTAACGTAGGGTCCCAGGTGTTAGGAGTGGGGTTTGAACCCCACCTTTAGTCTGGACAGAGGTAAATGCTCTCTTCGGCACTCCAAAAGTAAAGCTGCCAGCAGCCTGGCAGGCTCCTGTCACAAGGCCCCTGCCTGAAGGGGCCTCTTCCCTTTCTCTGTCTGTCCTGCTATGTCCATGCAACTTCTCTTTGTTGAGAGACGTGGTTTCTGCCTTACTCTTCTTGAGGAAGCAAGATGGGAAGTAGTTGGCTTGCGCTTCTCTGGAAACCCTTCCATCAGAGAAGTGTGGTCCAAGCTCTCAGTTCATGCAGACTGAGAGACTTGAAGCAAACTGCTCTGACAGCTTTGCTGCCACCACAGGCAGTTCCTTACACAGCCAGGTCATCCAAGAGATCTGCCTTATGGCCAGGAAGTCACATGGTGGAATAAGAAGCCACAGATATATTCTCACAAAACATGAGGCTGCATGAGAACAGATCTCTGACCTGAGTTTGGGAACTTGCACTACAAGCATTCCAGCACTCCACATTACCATTACTTCACTCAGCACTCCGGCTATTCTGAACTACTTAACATCATCCTCCCTCCTCTGTCCCTCACACTGATCACGGTGCTTGTGTGAACAGGCAGTGAGCCAGCACAGGGAGTGGAGCTGGATTGAACCAGCCTGTGTAAAACACTTTTATCTAGATCAGTAGACCAGACTTGCATTAGAGGGGTTGTGTGAAGGGAAGAAAGGTTGGTCAAATGCAGGTATGGAATGACCCACCCTCTTCCACTGGCCTGGAACATGTTTTCATAGCATCCGAAATAAAAATGTTCAATACAGTGTCTTCTTCCCTCAATTCCCCAGATTCCTTCCTTAAAACAATGCACTTGTGACTGACAATGATATTCCCAACCTCAAAGGTTGAGGGGAAACCAGACTAAATTCTGGTGAAGTTCTTTGCGTTGCTTATGAGGCTCTCAGCATCACTCACGTTTGTCTGCAGAACTGCTGGGGACACAGTACCACTCTGTAGAGTTCTGGAGGAGAGTCTTGTACTGGCCGTAGCTTCCATCAAGTAAAGCCACTGAGAAGAGAGGAAAGAGAAGGAAAGAGCTGCTGTCATCATTTCCACCTCATGCATGAGCAACCTGTGCTATCCTCCACCTTTTGCTTTAGAGCCCCAACAGAGACTCTGTTATGTTAACAAGCTATGAAATCTGGATTGAGAAAGGAGGTGAGGAGAGCAGGCCATTTCTCCCACTACAAGTCATTCCTTCCCTCAGATGAGCTTCTCTCACCTCTGCTAGCTGAGAGACTCACTTTCCCACCTGACAAAGCTGGATTAGAAATCCTCTGAGGATGGGGTCAGGAAAGGGACAAAGAAGTCATGGGACAAGCTAATAAGGGTGGAGAGGCCTGTTTTGGTGAAGGGCATTTGCCTGCTGGCGGAAGGACTAGGATACGGGTTTTCCACCTGACAAAAGGCAGTCACCCAAGCCCCTCATCCCAAGGGAATTAAGAGACCCTGGAACCCACCAAGGCAGATGGTCACCAAGACAGCTTTGATGGCAAGGGCAAAAATAAGGAAAACCCAGATGTTCAGGCAGGTGCAGCTTCTCTCTTCTGCTGGGGCTGAAAAACAAAGCAAGAGTGGGAATGTCCCAGCCCAGAGGAGGGGGCAGGATAACCCAGGGGGCTCCGCACCCCAACACCCTGCTGGTCCCTTGTTCCAAGGACTGGGGAGCCCCATAGGTGCTGGAAGCAGGTCCTGCTGCCTGTCACTAGCAGTGGGTCAGACCCACAGAGCAGAGTGACACAGGGGCTGCCCTGAGGCTGCTTTTCAATTTCCCTGTTTATCACAAGTCTTGTCTGTATTCTGCCCAAACCTCACTCCCCCTCTGTCCTGTCAGACCTCCTTTCTCCTCAATGCATCTTCCTTGTTGCCCTCCATTACCCCTGTCTGTCACTGATTGCTCTTTCTGGACCTCCCTCCTCTTCCTCTCTCTTTAGAGCTTCTTTCTCTCACTACCTCTGTTTTGGCTCGGTATTGTGAGCCCCTTTCTGCAGTGGCACAGTCTCCCAAAGGAGTCACTGCCCAGCTCAGCGTGTGCACAGCCAGACACACAGAAGGGATTGTTTCCACAGCGGGAAAAGGCTCTTGAGGGAGCCCTGGCTGGGCTGTCCTTGAGACACCAGAGATGGGAGCAGGGACTTTTGCTCAGCTTGATGCAGAGAGCTTTACCAGGGGAATCAGAGAAGGATTGCACCCATCAGTCCCATTGTTTACAGACAAACCACTGAAGGGCATAGCAGACCCTGGTCTGCCTGGACTTCCATTCTCCCTGGCTCTAGGAAAAAGGTCATTCTGCCAGCCTGGGCACTGCCCAGTTCCCTCACCTGTTGCTTTGCTCTTATCCTAAGCCCCATCTCCTGGTAGGAGGCCAGCCACCATACCATGCCCAGGATCCATCCCAGCCCTGTCTTTCCCCCAACTCCTCCTTTTCCTACAGGAGGACAGAAAGGAAGGAAGGTTTGGGGGTTACCTGCAGTTCCAGGATTGACTCTCCCTTGGTGATTCGTCATCTCTACCACAGGATCACTCTTCTACCACTGTGGCCACAAACAGCCTTCCTCCTGCACAGGACACCTCCCACACTGGTGAGGAGCCTTCAAGGGCTCTAATGTGGTGTAGAGAAAAAGCCATATCCTGGGTGTATCCCACAGCACATGGAGATTGGGGAACTTCCATCATTCCCCTGCCAGGATATTTCAAAAGATGCTTGTTGCAACACAGACTCGTCAAGGCAAAGGAAAACAGATGAAAGGGAGCATCACTGCAGCTCAAATAGTCTCCCTTTGCAGAGCCTCAGGCAGTTTCACAGGATATACATGGCCTTCCCTCCCTGGTGCTTGCTCTTTGCTGCTGAGGGACCATGTGTGTGAAAATACATACACTGGCAGGTACATTTGGCATTTGCTAGCAAAGGGCTAAACCCACTGAGCACAGCCTGCAAAACGGAGCTAAAAATGACAGGAAAGCATATCTGTGACTCAGTCTGGGCAGTGCCCATATGCATCCTGAGCCCAGTAACCCAGAGCACAACAAAGAACTTGCCAATGCTGTTTTTATCTAATTCCTTTGGAAGGGAGGATGGAGCTTGGGGCAGAGGGGTTCAATATGACCTGGCATTGTGGGGCAGGAGGATCACTAGGCAGTGCCAGAGTCCCTGTGCATGACAGATCATGAAGTTTTACTCGGTTGTGACTGCAAAAGCTGCAGATACACGTGGAACGGACTGAGATGGGAACACAGTCTTGTTCCATCAGTGGTTTCTCCCTGTGGAGAGGCATGCATGGGTGCAGAGAGACAGGAATGGGAGAGCTCATAGCAATAGCACAGGCATTTCAGCTGAAGCATCAGAAGATCAGGGCACAGAACTGCTTACAAGTGAGGACAAGCCTGAACTCTCTGGAGAAGAGATCCTCTGAGTCTGTTATTTTGTGCACCAGAGGCTGCAGGCAGGGTCAGACCTTGCATTTCTTAACACATTTATGTAACTAATGTTCACAAGCTCTCATACCACATAAAAACACATGCACATGACTTGTGCAACCTCCAGTCTCCCACCACCACCCCAGGAAGGGCAGCTGCAAGAACACATCCCCTTTGGGGAAGCAGGGATTCCCCTGGTCCCACACACTTCCCTCTAGAGATGGAGGGTTTGTGTGTATCCACACCTCTTCCAGCAGCCGATGAACCACAGGTGAAAGCACAAGGTCCTGTTGTCACGCTGCAGGACTGTGGGTCTGTGCCTGCTGCACCCCTCACTGCCATGAGCGAGGTCACCCACGGCACTCAGCTGCCAGGGAACTTCTTACAGACAGCGGTGGCCAAGTTGCAGAGCACTCTGAGCTCCATGGCCAGTTCCTCCCCACTTCTCTGTCCTCTCTCTGTTACAATGTTCTTGCTTCTTCTAAACTTTGTTTTCAGACTGTTTCTTCTCTCTCAGAAGCCTGTCCCTCATGCTCTGGTTACGTTATGCTGGTGGTCATGTTCTTTAACAGCAGTGGTTCGGGGGAAAATGAAACTCAAATAGTTGCAGGTATTGAATTCACACAGCTGTTTGCATTCACACTACTACTTTATCACTTGCTGATGTCCAGGCCATCTGACCAACATGAAGTGGGATGGGTAAGGCTCGAGAGGGTTCCAAGTATAAAGCACAGCAAGTGTGCTCGTGTTCAGAAATGAATTTGGTGAAGGAAGTTCTCTCTTTCTCAGTGGTTGATGGCAGTTTCTCCATCAACCTGAATCCCTTGGGCAGTCCTCTTTCCAGTTGTCTTGAATTCCAAATGATTTGAAGGGAAAGACTTATCTGAAAGAGTGACATAAGGGCAAGCAGCCTGGAAAGAAATGCTAACAAAGCAAAAGGCAGAAAACACGGGAGAAGTGCTTCCAGCAGAGACAATACAGGAAGGGAGGATTAATCCGAGGGGGAGTTGTTCCCACTCTGCCTGGTTGCTTTGCCCTCTCACAGCCTGAAAACCAGCCCCACAGCCATGAGCCCCAGCAGTATGTGAGAGGGGCAGCTCACCAAGGGAGCTGTCGGACTCAGCAGCTTGTGCTGCAGTTTCTGAGCTTTGTTTCCAGCAGTAAAGTACAAACGACGTGCTAAAGACCCCAGACAAGGCAGGCCTTTCCTGCCAGTGCCAAGCCCAGCACCCCAGACTGGGTTTGGGAGAAGTTGTGCCACTGCAGAGCGTGGTTTCTAGGCTGCAGATGGAGAAGCCCTCACTTGCAGGGCCACATTGAATATCTGTAAACAGACATTTTTTCTGCTAGCAGGCTTTCATCCTGCTGCAGCCAGGGAGGGGAAAAGGGCCAGGCAGCTGTTTGAGTTGGGGTCAGTGCTTTCTGCCTGTGCTGATTTGTGTGGTTTTTTGCATGTATACATCCTCTTTCTTCCATGTGTCCCTAGATATGTACATACTGTCCCTACACATTGTGTCTCACTGCTGCCTGGAGCTGTGCACGTGGACCTGCAGCCACCACGCACTGCTGTTCATACAACTGCTCCCACTGAATTAGGAAGCAAAATCTCCTGGGCACCTTGTCTCCAGTACGAATTCCCCTCTCTCTCTGGGACACAGAGAGGATCCACTTTCATAGGTAGGACAGGAGTTGCACATCCAGTTGCACTCCTTGTGGGGAGCTGGCACTGTTTGGTCAGGGAGGCTTAGGCACAGGATATTTCCTGAGGAAAGAGAAGTGAGGACACAGGAGGCAGGAAGTGGGAAGGAGTGGAGTAAAGGGAGATCCATGATGTCCAATGGTCTGCAGCAGGACATGAAGGCAATTCAATGGGCAATGAAATTCTGGATGGGATGTCATGTGCAGCAGGAGCCTTGCCTCTTCAGCCTCTTCTGCAGCATGATCTGGCCTGGGCAGGAATGCCCTTACAGGCACCACTGAGGATTTAGCTTTCCAGGAATGCTGCTGCCTCAGGTGAGCCTGGAATCAGCTCTGAGTCGGGAAGAGGACTTCTTCCTCCAGGTGGCTCTGAAGGCCCAGTGTGGATTGTTTCTCCCATGGCAGCAAGTCCAAAGGGAGGGCCACAAAGATGAAGGCAACGAGAATAGAGACAGAGGGCTGGAGCACAAGCTGAAAGAATTGGGATTATTCAGCCTGGGAAAGAGGAGAATCCAAGGTGGTCTTACAGCAGCCTTCCAGGAGGCTTTCAAGAAGGCAGGAGAGGGACTTTTTACAAGGGCAAGTAGAGATAAGGCAAGGGGGAATGTCTTTAAACTGAAAGAGGGCAGGTTTAGAGTAGGTATTAGGAAGAAATTCTTTTCTGTAAGGGTTGTGAGGCACTGGCACAGGTTGCCCAGAGAAGCTGTGCATACCCCATCCCTGGAAGTGTTCAAGGCCAGGCTGGATGGGGCTTTGAAAAACCTGCTCTAGTGGAAGGTGTCCCTGCTCAAGACCTAGAGGTTGAAAACAGGTGATCCTTAAAGATTCCATCCAGCCCAAACCATTCCATGATTCTAGGACTATACCTGCGCAGCTTAGAGATAGGGAAAAAAAGAGATACAGAGACACGGCACAGAGCCTTTTTTCATTGGTCTGATATTGTATTTTCTCTTGTATAAGAATTCAGAATTTGTTCAGCAAAACCAAGACAACTAGAGGACATTCTGTGTGTGACTCAACAAAACCAAACACCTCTGCTCAAGGAGATGAAGGAAATTGCATCCCTGGATATCTGTCTTCCATTCTTGTGTCTTCCACCTGGAGAAGTCCATCTCTTCACAGCCAGCGGCTGCTGGACCAGCTGGACCAGAGAGAAGAGGACACAAGCCAACAGGACCTGCTTTGATGAGCCTGAGCCTTCCTGTGTTCCCTGAGCCACTATGTGCACTGGGGATGCTGGACAAAGCACTTCCACACACATGGTCCCATCCAGCACAGTGAATATGTGTCAGGGCTCCCCACCCCTCCCAGCACAGCCAGCACTTTTCCCAGCTTGCTGCTCATCTCCCAGATTTACTCAGGACAGGGGTATTTCAATCACACAGTTACTGCTGCAGCTTCACAAATTCGATGGTGCACCAAATCTGATCTGACATCATTCCAGTTCTTGGCACGTTTTTCAGGCACATGCATTACAGTGCAATTCTCATCAGGGCTATCACTTGGTTCTCCTCGCCGCCAGAACCTGGGACAGAGACAGGCTTGTTACTCCCCAGTGTCCACTGTAAAGCACACCTGGAAAAGGCCACAGCGGGATGCAAGACTTGAAGGGAAGAGACAGAAATTCCCAATGCTGATTCATGGACAGAAGCAGTGCCCTTCCTCCCACTCCATATCCCAGTGGCACAAGTGTTATATGGAAACCTGCCTCCTTCCTACAGCCTTCCAGCACAACAGGGCCCTGGTCCACCCTGCTGGTGGGGAACTGACCACCACCACTCACTCCATGCACTTCACACCCAGCAGACCCCCGTGTTGGCCTGCAGGGCAAGTTTGTTCTCCAGAAGACACAGCAAGGATGGTCCTGGTGCTCTCTCCCTGTGTCCCATCTCTTTCCCAGCATTTCAGCACAGGCCATTCCTGTGCATGTAAGTGCAGTGAATGGAGGTCAGGCTCATTGGGTTATCAGGGTTCTGAAGGGATCTTGCTGCTGGCAAGATGCAGCTTTTTCTGTGCCTACTGCATTGACTTCCAGATCACAGGTAGTTAATTCATAACCAATAACCAGCACAGGCGAGGCCATGTGAACCTGGTGTCCCACACAGTCCTCTTCTGCTGCATCTTTGATCTCTCACAAGGAAGCGTGGTGAGAGCCCCCCTCTCATGCACCAGCAGAAACTCTCACATCTCCCCTACTTTTTTCCTTACCAGGAGTTGCATCAAACACCCTTTATCCAGAGATACTCACGCTGCTGTCACATTATACGGAGTCTTGTCCACCCACTGCCAGTGGCCCACCTGCTCCGCAAACAGACCAATGTAGAAATTCTCTCTTTTTGGATCTCGTTTTATCTGCCCAGAGAGGAAATCCTGGCAATCAGAGAGAGTGCAATGTCCATCAGGGGCAGGACTGAGCACAGGAAGGCATCAGGAGTCCCTGTGGGGTGGGGCTGGTGGCAGAAGGGAGCTGGTGCTGCAGGGGTGCAGACAGGACATTGCCCCTCCCCTGCAAGACAAGGAGGGGCTCTGAGTCCCCTCCAGCGCCCAGCACTGTGTCTATGGCTGCTGGGTCCCTCTCTCAGCCCTGTGCACCTACCTGCTCTGCCTTGCTGTTGATCACCACCAGCTGGGAGCCCATCCCAGTGCAGTTCTGCTCACTCTCAGCCCAGTTCAGCCTATCAAGGGACAGGAAATAGCAGCTTCTTTCAAACCTTCTCCAGCCCTTCGGGCAGCATGTCCACCCTCGGTCTGTGCAGGGAGAGGACAGAGAGATGAAGGCTACTAACAAGAGATGGTGATTGCAAAGATCCAAGTTTTCCAGGGACAGTGCTCATGCTCTCCTTAGTGACTTTTCCTGAGAGAAAGTGATTGGAAAAACAGGGATAGTACAGACATTTCTTCCCATTGCTTTGGGGTGTGACCAGTGAGCTTTGTGTACCCAAAGCCATGGTAATCCTTGTAAGGGGATCTCAGGTCTCGACAAATTTCTTCTGGTACTGTGGTTTGACTTGTCCTGGTCCAGCCTCCTTTAGGCCTTTAGCCCCAAGGATGAGGGGACATTGCAAGTACTGACCTGTGCCTTGTGGCACCGCTGAGTTGCACTCCCACTCCGAGAACTGCTGCTGCAGGGCTGTGGGCTGGTCACTGCTGTGGCAGAAGGGAACCACTGCAAAGGGAGAAGAAAGGTGGCAGGATTACCCCTTCCTCCCAGCTCCTCACACAGCATCTCTGGCCTTCACTCTCCTTCCACCATTTCCCCACCAAGCACTGTCCCAGCTGTCACCTCTTCAGGCCCAAACAAGTGGCACAGCTGCCTTCCCAGCCAGAAAGAGACTGTCTTCCAAGTCAGACAGCACTAGCACATCCCCCCGAGGACATGCCACACGTGGCAGGATTGATCCCACCCAACCACAGCCACACTACCATGCACATACCTACAGCCCAGCTGCCAGTCTACAAAGCAGCCCTTCAGTGTCACAGTTTGTCTCTTCCTAAACTGGACATCAACAGTCATTTGGAGGAGTCACCCATCAGCTGAGCCTGTTCCATCAGCAACAGACAGTCCAGCTGAAGGTAATCACATACACCTGGAGCTGCTGAAACCAGGCTGGAGCATAAATTCCTAGGATTTACTAACCCTCAGTGTGTGGGGAATAATGCAGTGTTTGTGACAGGCCACATCGACAGCCCCAAGGACTTATTAGTAACTCAAACACTCAGGAGTATTGATTAGGAGGTGATCAGGCTGTGCTTAGCAATACAGATGTCTATTTTTATCAATCATTTAATTTAGAAATATTTTTACTTGTGAGCAGAACAATCATAGTTGATCCCAGTGCCTGCTTAGTGAATTGCTGTAATGGAAGAAGTCTCACAGGAGATGGGCAAGGGCGGTGCCTGGCTGAGCACCCCCGTTGCCAATAAAGGTGACATTTTCTCTGCACAAGGGGGCTGAGAAGAGAGTTGGCTTTTGGTTTAGTTCAGCTGATGGAATTGAGCAGCTGTGGAAGTGTTCATCCCTGTAGGGATCAAAAAGGGTCAGTGTCTTCCTCAGTTAGCCAAACCAGCACAGGGCCAGTGTATACCTTAGTCTAAAATAGTGTAAGAAACTGAATGACTAACAAAAACATACCTGAAGAAAGCAATGGGCCTGAACTGGCTTTAACTCCCCTATTTTGTCTTGGTATTTGGGGACACTCAATGTCTTGATATGAAGCATACTGCAGAACTATGTCCAGTTTTTGGCCCCTCAAAACAAGAAGGATATTGAAGTGTTGGAGCATGTCCAGAGAAGGGCAATGGAGCTGGGGAAGGGTCTGGAGCACAAGTCCTATGAGGAGCTGCTGAGAGAGCTGGGGGTGTTTATCCTGAAGAAAAGGAGGCTCAGGGGTGACCTTATTGCTCTCTACAGCTCCCTGAAAGGAGGGTGTAGCCGGGTGGGGGTTGGCCTCTTCTCTCAGGCAACAACCAACAGGACAAGGGGCAATGGTCTGAAGTTGTGCCAGGGAAGATTTAGTTTGGATATTAGTAAAAGCTTCTTCACTGAAAGGTGGCCAGGCATTGGAACAGGCTGCCCAAAGAAGTGGTAGAGTCACCATTCCTGGTAGCGTTCAAAAGATGTGTAGATGTGGTGCTTGGAGACATGGTTTAGTGGTGGGCTTGGCAGTGGTTGGTTAACAGTTTAACTACATGACCTGAGCTGTCTTTTCCAAAATTAATGGTTCTATGATTCCATGCTTGTATGACCAGCAATTAAAATCATGTTTGTATTGTGATCCATCTGTGCATTGCAATGGCCACTCTCTGCTACGTGCGATTTGTACTCCTGTTTCATTTAAATGCTCTATCGCTCTGCTAAACCAAAATCCTATGTAGCATCAATTAACTTGGATAAGTAAATTTTCATTTAAAAAATGAAACCTTCCATGTGTATCAGAAGGTATCAGATGCTAACATCCCAGCCTAAAACTCCCCAACCATTTAGCTGAGTGCTGTGAAAGGTTATACATTTGGGAAAAAAGCAATACAAACTTCTGGGACACAGACCCTAATGGCAGCAAAAGGAAAAGCAGTGATTTATTGTAATAAGATGCCTCTTCCATAATCCATCATGGTTATTGACAATTTGTGCAAACATGCCATGAATTATCTTTAATAGAAAATGCGAATGGAACAGTGATCACAATCTTCACAAACAGCATGTCCAGGAATAATTTCTAATGAATTATTCTGCAATGAACCCTAAAAAGTTGTGAGAGTTAATTAACTGCACTGTGCAGTTAATCCTGGAGATGCCAGGACTGTGAGAAACCATTATTTCCACTAGGACACAAAGCATACCCAAGCACTTAGAGAGCTTAAGTGCAGATGCAGCTGCCTGTATAAACACTTATGCTTCTGTCTCCACTTTTTCCCATCTGCCAAATGTGAGTTCTTTTTGTGGGGAATGAAGGTAGAGAATTGTTCCACAGTTCCAAAAAGGCCATGCAAGATTGGAATGCACAATCTGGGCACACTGACAAGGCCTCAGGGTAAACAGTGGAAGATTTGAGGGACGTATGCAGACATATACAAAGTCAGGGCAGGAAAATCTGAGACCTTACACAAAGCCCAGACAACCATGGAATTCTGAAAATTGCCGTGCTTTAAGTAGGGCAATAGACTAGAGACTTCCAGAAGCCACTTCCCACCTAACTCTTTCTGTCATTCTAAGGAAGAGGATGAGTGTAACAGAACCACCTGGCACAATGCTGTGGGTAGCCCTAGCTCCCACATACCACCAGGCCATAACATCTGGTTTGGCTGGCCGGCAAAAAAGAGGTTTGTGTCATGTTGCAGCTGTGCCCTTAAATCCCCAATGTTTAAGTAGTCAGGAAAGATTTTGTTCCTAAACATACCTTTCAAATGTTCAACATTTGGGTTTGCTGTGCCCAGGTGTTGGTGCTAGTAAAAGCCCCCTCTGGTTGCAAGATATTCCCCTCTGGGCTCAGATTTCTCTGCTTTTCTCCCAGCACTTCCCCCAAACCTCTCCCTTGTAACCTCCTGCACATACTCACCGAGGAGGACGACAACAAGGGCGATGCACACCAAGAGGAGCAGCAGTGAGATCAGCCATGGCAGCCAGAGTGGGTATTTCTGGGGATGGTGCTCAGGCTTCTTTGTCTCAGGAGCTACTAAAAGTGAAGGAACACACCAAACAAAAACCAAAATCAGCTATGGGTCCGTCAGTCCACATACCAAGGATGGACTACTCAAGGGAGAGCTCCTCAAAAGAAAACAAAAGGAATTTCATGTCTGACGTGGAAGATACATGGTTTGGGAGAAGAGTAGACTGGGACAGAGCAGGGGATGTCTGTGGTTTTTGGAGAAAGTCAGAATCAGTGCGTGTGTTCCCAGCCCAGCCAATGAGCCAAAAATGCTAATTGTTGGTGTTGGGGGTGAGCCTTTCACAGGGCGTCAAAATCTGCAGTGAAACTACATTTCTAGATGGAGCCCAAAGCTGCCAAATGCAACATTGCTCAAACCATGATACGTGAGACATACACGGGAAGACTTCATGTTGACTTCTTCCTAGAAAACTTTTTATGCCTGCTTCAGTTCCTTCTTAACTTTTTGGACTTCCTGTGCAGAAGGTTGGTGTAATCTGAGTGAGGATGGGAGACAAAAAATGTGCAAAGCTATGATGGCCCATCATCATTGTAAGATTAAAAGATACATTTTTCCCTTCCATCTCTGCTTTCCAAGTCAGGATTCAGAGATCTGCTGTAATAAAACTAGGTTGTGCTAGGCTGGATATTTGGGGAGAACAGAGCACTGTGTCCAGCAGCCTGAGTAAAGTACTCAGATTAAGACTTGCCAGGACCTGACTTTTGTCTAGAGGGATATTGCCAGTACTGAGGAGGTTTGGGAGCAAGCAGAAAAGTGAGGCATAGGGAAGGAGACGCAAACGCTTGTTAGGGGATTGTTCTAGCTTGTGGCAGGTACACAAGCCAGGGCAAATAGGAGGGTAAACAGACAGCAGCACTCTCTGCTGGACAGGAGTGAAGAAGTTTTGGGAGAGACTGATATTAACGATAAGATTTAGAGAGCCTTCATTCGTTGTTCAGCATGAAGCTCCCGTGTCTGTTAGCAGCCAAGTGTGCCTGCCAGACATGCCTAGTAAGTAAGACCGTCAGAAACCTGCTCTTTGTTGAAGCCTTCTGACTACTTCCCAAAGGCTTGGGAGAGAGTGCTACAGCAGGGCAAAAGGCATCATCTTTCATTATCTGGAGAGAAAACATGAATAGACAGACAAGATCCAGGTTTCCCCAGTCAAATCATGTTTTTCTAGCCAGAGCTTTTGCCTTGGTGAAAACAAGGAACTGGCTTATGATCTGGAGTCCAGCCACCTACTGCGGACAACAGCTCTAACCAGTCCAAACAGTTTTTTTGATATGCAGCACATCCAGAGATTGACGGTTCAACCCATGCCCAGTCAGACCTGAGCATCCCACACTCACACCCAGGTGGCACAGGGAGCACTGCATGCTGTGCACCTCAGCAACACAACTGAAGTGCAGTAATCTTGTGCACACTCAATGGGTTGAGCTCCCTGCAAAACACTTTCCACAGTTGGTCTGTGCTCTGTAATGTGTCCAGCATGATCCCAGCACAACAGACTTAATGTCTTTGGAATAATCATTTGGAACACAATGGGGAACTTCCACCACCCCCACCTCACCACAGTGGAAATGCTAACTATATCCAGAACCAACTAATCCTGGTGCACTGAAAACAGTGAGCTTTCAAATCAGACAGGACTATGTACACTCTTTATTTCCATGACTCATGCCTCAGAGCAGGCAAGGAATAACCTCGAGCTGATGACTGCTCTGTTTGGGACTGTAAAACTGAGGTGAAGCTGTAAATAGGCAAGCTAATATCCTTAGGCAGCGGTAATTATTTATTTAATTTTTAACAAATTATTATTCATTATTTATGCACACATACTTTTACTGCCCTGGAACCTGCTGTTGTGTAGGGTCCTGTATGTCAGGGCAGAAGCAATGAGCCTTACACAGAACATCTCTGTGGGTTCCTACTTGTGGCATAATGACTACAGAGTACATACCAATCAGAATATGCCTTAAATTTGCACGAAGTCTAGTCAAAGAACCATTTTACCACTGTAATTTTTACTAGGAAAAAAATTTTTTTGTTTGGTGTGTTAACTGTTTTTCAGGAGTGGAAGACATCAATTACAGAGTTGAATCTCCCTCCAGATCTTAAATAATTCTTCTTCTATGTATTCGACAGTGTTCAAGTTTTGGGTCTCTCTTCTCCAAGGACCATTTTGCAATCAGCCATGGACAACGGGGTTATGTTTCTGCAGCCAGTACCACTTCTCATGAAGCTGCAGAGTACAACTGACTGCTCTACTGTAAGCAGGCATATTGGTTCTCTACTCCTACCCTCTCCACAAGCAGCAACCTGTAGTCTCACTCAGAGGGAAGAGCAGCCAGGGCTTGGGCTTATTTGCTGCCATTTGCTGCTTTGGGAGCCCTTCCACCTTTGTGACAGATCAGATTGTTTGTAATAAACCACAGTCTCTACTGCTGGTACTCAGCATGGTCCAAAAACATCTCTTTCAAGACTACATAACATGTAGGGGACTGAGGAAGCCCAAATACATTCATTAGCGAATGCTCAATTGAAACCTACTGTTAGCGCTCCTGGTAGTAATCATTGTTCATGTTGCAACTCCAATTCACCTTCCCTCTTGGAGACGTTCCTCAAGACTCCTATTTCAAAACTCCTTCAGTCTCCTGATCATTTAGCTCCTTTTTCTCATTAATCCATCAAGATCAGGTAGGAACCAGAGTCACAGAAGGAAAAATCTCCATTCCCTCTTCTTCAGCCTCATTCCCTCCAGCTCTCTTTCTCCTGAATAACCCATTCATTCCTTACCTTTGACCACTGGAGCCGGTGATTCATTTTTGAACTTCACCTCAGCATAGGTGATTTCTGATGCCATTTAATCACAGTGTGACCCTGTACTTAGTTTTGCCATGTAAAAGGTGGTCCTCTTAGGTTACTGAGCCTTTCCCATCCGTTCATTCACCCTCCGCCCATCAAAGAAGGCTGTGCTGAACACTGGAAGCACCGGTGATAACCTGAGAATTCCTGGGAGCTCAGAAATGCTCCAAAGATATTTTCAGTTTCTTAGCCCAGGAAATCAGCCCTGGCACTATGAAAGCTCTTGAGACATAAAAGAAAAATGGGAACCTAACAACGGAAAAGGAAGTTGCACTCCTTCCCGATATCAGATTCTCAGCTGATAAGTTCCTTTTCAAGACACTGACATTCAAGTTGTGATTGGGTTTTTTTCCTCTTTTTAACTTTTTGCTTCACTATCTCCCCTTCCCATATTTTCATGCCTTTCTTTGTCTGTTAGTAATTCTACCATTGCTCTCACGTTTGCAGCTATCATGGTCCTAGCCCAGTTTAACCTACAGTCCAGTACAAAATGCATTCTGCCCTACTTGTCCCTTGTGGTTAAGCTGCATTTGCTACATCAAAAGTCACAGCTATGTCTCATTCTTCGAAGTCAGTCCCAGTTGGAAGCTAGCTCTATAACAAGTGTCAGCCTAGGAAATGCTCCTGTAGAAGTGAGACTGGGGAGTTGCAGCCTTAGACAGAGCAATAAAAATAATCAGAAAGTTGATATATCCAAGAAGAAACAGAAGGATCAGGCTGGGGTCAGAGAGGAGAACAAACAAAGTGGAATTTTTAAAAAAAATTATGTTGATGGTCCGAGAGATTATTGGGAAGAGTACACACAGAAACTTTTCTATTAAAACCTAATTTACAGCCTGTGGAAGTTCAGAGCAGTGCTTACTTCAGGCTTCACTTCAGAGGCTGAAAAGGGATGGTTTACCTTTTTCTGCTACTTTTCCAACACTGTCATTTATCTCCCTTATCCGCTTTCTGGGAAAGACCTCTGATATTACCTTGGGCAAAGTGTCAGTGTTTAGTCTGATTTCAAGCTGGAGCAGATCTTGAAAGCAGACAAGGGAAATAGCTGCTGAGATACATTCTAAATCAGACTTCTGAGAACAGATGCCTGTAAGTCAGGAAGGGTAAGAAGGGTTCAGTCAGCAGATAGGACTCAGATTTGGGTAGAAAGGACCTTCAAAGACTACCTTCTCCAGCCCACCTGACATGGGCAAGGACATCTTTCACTACATCAGGCTGCTCAAAGACCCTTCCAACCTGGCCCTAAACATTTTCAACTAAGGGGAATCTGCAACTTCGCTGGGCAACCTGTTCCAGTGTCTCAGCACCCTCATTGCAAAGAATTTCTTCCTTATATCTAATCTAGATCTGGCTTTTTTTCTGTTTAAACCTAATACCCCTTATCCTACCACTACAGGTGCTGTTAAAAGGCCTCTCCCCATCTTTTAAGCCCCCTCTAAGTATTGAAAAGCCACAACAAGGTCTCCAAAACAACCAGAAGGAAGAAGCTCGTTAGTTTGACTAGCTGGAATTCCCTTAAGGCAGAGCACAATGAGATGCTCACAGGACAACAAGAGAGCATAGAGGGTACACAGAGCAGAGCTGGAGTTGAGATAGGGCAGTAGAAGGAAGAACAGAGAACCAGACAACAGAGGAGAACAATGTGGCAGAAGGTAAAGGGAATCTGAACACAGATTATGGAGAACTGCCCCTAAACAGAGTGGGGCATATGTAACTGGATGTCTTTACCAAGGACCCTCCTCATGTCTTGTGTGTCCTGAGCTAACTTAACTTCTCCTTTATGTATTGTGTGCAATGAGGGTGACTTTTACACATGAAAAGTATCAGCTGCAGGAGAGAAGCCTGGTCCCTCAAGAGGATACATGCTGCCTGCTTCTCTTTCCAACATCCTTCCAGCACTATCTTTTGTCTTCTGGCTTGGCCCTCTCACTGGAATTAAGCCTCCCTAAGTGTCTACTGAAATCTAGTTAAGCCCTCAAATTTCTTGTTGAGATTTCAGAGCAATCCTCTGCATGCTTCCCCCTGTCCCCACCCAACTGAGCCTCAGCAGACCCAGTCTCGTGGAGAAAAAGCTTGCTTCCTGGCAGGGTTTCAAGATTTCCACTGTGAAGAAACAGGAAGCACAATCAGCAGACAAAGAAGGAAGTTACAGAGCAGCTTCATGAGCTTTTTCCATTGAAACACATCTCCAAACCCAGCCGAAGCATTTCAAATGCAAATTCAGGCTCTAGCTGCTCTTTTTATTAGATTACATTAGACTGCACTCAAACATCAGTAGACAACTCAATTTTTCTTTCTCACCCATCAGAGTTGTTGCTTGCTATCAAAATTCAACCCTGAATCATACTTCCATAGGATGCAGTGCTGAGCCAATGTGTAACAACAGCCAGGTGATATTCCTGCGGGAAAAATTTGTCGTTTGAATTTCATATGCACTGATGGCATGTAAATGTGTGGGAGATATGAACAATTGGACCCTGCATTTAGTTGTGGTGCTGAAAAATATTTTTTTTTTTTAAATCTTGCCTAAAACCCCCCAAAACTCACACTTTGCTGCCTTGCAGTCTCACTGCTGTTCCTCAGTTACTCCCTTCCCTCTCCTCCCGTGTTCTGCTCACTCCCTTGTCCTTCCACAATACCTGTGTTTCCCCACAGATGTCTTTCAGCTCAGCCCTACCCCACCCTGCCGCGTGCCTCCCATGCTCTCAGCTCCCACGTGCCTCACAAGCCCCAGCTCCTTTCTGGGACTCCCGCAGTCCTGCTTTCCCTCTTTACTCGTGCTCCAGCTGCTGGTTGCTCTTCAAGCTCCATGGGCACCATTTGTCCCTGACCCAAAGAGAAGGCAGCAGAGGCACTAAATGCTCTTTCTCCCCTACCTGTCAATGAGGCTTGAATATCTGCAAGCCTTTCACCCTACAGCCAGCATCACCCCATTTAGCCAGCAGGTCCATGTGAGCAGAGGAAACAGTGCCATTGCACATGCCTTACTTCTTTTGAAAATCCAGATGAACCTGATGAGTTAAATTTGAATTTATAAGCAAAGAGTAGTACTCGAATCCTAAAGCTGTGACCCCGCAAATTCCAAAAGAAATCCCATTTTTAAATTGAGCACAGCTGCGGTGGAAGCTGCAGGGAAGTGAGACACTTCTTACAAGCCAGTTTGAATAGAGAGGGGCAGCTGAGGGAATTGAGCCGAAGGCTTGTGAGTCATCACAAGTGACATGGAGGTTACACAGGGACATCACATTGGACCCCCAAATACCTAGACCCTGTTCAGAAGATTTGACAAAAGGCAAAATGAAGCTGACATGACTAAAATGTCTACCCAAAGGGATTATCAGTATGCATTTTTCAGCAAGCTGACCTTGCATCCAAATGAGGAAAGTTGAAATGAGCGTGACCTCCAGTAAGTGCAAAACCATAACAAAGCAAAGGTGTCAGAACTTCCTTGAACCCTTTATATTCGCTATATTACCTTGAGGGCAACTGAAGAGCAGGGTATAAAATAAGCAGTCAGAGAGAACAAGGACATCAAAACAAAGCTAAATTAATTATTTGTCATAACGGAATAAATTGGTGAAATTCACACACAAGAACCCTGTTTTGTGGGGGACTAAACAAAAGGATCTGTCCAAAGTAAAAGTGATTGTGCAAAAGGTATGGAATTAGCAGGTCTGGGCAAGATGGTCCCAGAGATTCTCAGGAAATTCAAAAGTGAAACAGTTCCTAACAGCAGTGGGTGGCCTTTTGCCTTAAACTATCTTTTAATCAACAAATCCCAGGCAGGCAGGGAACATATCAAAGAAGGGGAAGGGGAGAAGTCTCAGGGAGATTTAGGAAGTTAAAGGTTTGCCATCTCTAGTGGCCAGGTTAATATAACAAAAGAATGAATTAATGGACGTGTGTGTAAGTGTGATGTACTTTGGGGAGAGTCCATATAACTCTTGTAAGGAAACCCTGCCTCTTGTAGGTATTTGCCTACAGTCCTGGCATCACCTGCTCTTATGGCACTTCTAGCTAGCACAGTCTTCCAAGTCACTTAGATAAAAGCCTAAACCAAATCCAGGCTTTATGTCCCTGCACCTGGGTGAGAAGAGCATCAGAAGTGAATATATGCCACCTTCTTGGGTCTTCCCTCTCCACACCACTTTGCTCCTCCTCGGGGATTAAGGCTATGGAGCAGAGCAGCCAAGGGAAGAGCATAAAAAGGTACTGGAACACAGAGAATGGGAACCCAAGGCATTGAGCAGTTAATAAGAGATGTCAGATACCACATCAAAGGGATTCAGGCAGCAAGAGCTTTTTGAGAGCTCCTGAGGGATTTGGCTGGTTAGAGAGCATCTAGCAATAAGTGATCCCATTGTGTACCCTGCTGCATGGAACTGGTTAGGGCAGGGAGGGGCAGGATACTGCAGTTCGTACTGCTCCAGGGAGCTGTGTGGGAGCACAGCAGCCTCCTGGGATCCAAGAGAAAGGCACCCTATGCCCTTCTCAGCCAAGGCTGACACTGGCCAGAGCTGCAGGGAGGACACCTCTTCTGGAAGGCATTCAATCCCTCTAATGACAGAAGGTGAACCAGGGTTCCATACAGGTTGCTAGGAGACCAAGGAAAAAATGGCTTATATGGAGCTGTGAAAGCACAGGAAAAAGACACTTGAGCATCCAGGAGTGAAGAGGAAACAGGGAAGTACTGAACGGACAGTGGGAAAGGGGAGTGAGAGCAATGAGTGGGATGGATTAAACAGAAGGTAGCACTGTGGAGCCACGCAAGTTTCTGGCAGGTGGCAGCACTTCACCACAGGCAGGCCTGAGTCAGCAGAAACACACAGAATCCTGAGCAGAACCACCCAGAGTGACAAGAACACATTGCCAGAGATCAGCGACTCTCCAAAATGCTGTGGTTACAGTACCATACAGAACACAGGGGAATGAAAAAAAAGTAGGAGAGATGAAAAGAAATGTTCCTCCCCAAAATGGTTTGTCCATTTCTCCCCTGGCTACATCCCTGCCAAGTTTTAGTGAGGGCTGAGGGTTTCAAGCAGGAGACATCATGTCCCAAAGTTACCTGAGCTGAGGGAGCTCAAACTCAGTGAGAGTTGGAAAGGGAAGGTCGTGTGCTCGCTCTAGTGTGATGATAGGTTACCAAAATCCCTCAGGTATAAGGAAAGGAATAAGAGGAGGAAGAACATGATCCAGAGAATCTTCAGAGATAAGAAGCCCCAACCTGCCCCTTTACATATGTAGCATTAACAGAGGATTTTCTTCAGAAGAACAAAGATACGTTTTATTTATTTCCCCTAATTAACAGATTACCAAATCAAAGCCGACAGAGGGCACATTCAGATGCAGTTACCTCAGAGCTTTGGTTTACGCCATTATTGGGAACATTGCACCTTTGCCTCATTCCTCTTTTGGATCTGAGTCAAAAGTCTCAAGGCTATAAATTGTTGGAGATCAAATCCAGATACTGCAGTTGCTTGCCACAGCACCACATCTGACTTCAAACCTGGGCCTGGGTCCTGGTCAGACCCTAGTGGGCTGTTTTCAGAGGTGGGGCTGTGAAGTTTATCTTCTTAGAGTGGGCATATGGAATTCACATGAGCAAGTTGTGGCCACATAACACCTCCCCACAGAAGCAATTCTTCATGCTTCATTTCCGGTTCTGTCTAAGGATCACACAGATCTCCACAGCCTTGTATTCAGTTTGGCTACTCTCTGCCCAGTGAGGTCAATGCACATGACCTCCATCTCTTGAAGGGGAGTGGGGGGAGTGGAAAGAAAAGCACAAAAATAGAAAACAACCACAGTCACCAAGCAAGTATGGGGGCTGTCACATAAGGTCACCCAAACCCATGCTGTAACCTTAGGGCACTCTTACTGGAACTTAAACTCTTTTCCTCCACATCCTCTCATCCCCTCCATGCACGTGAGGGGATTGCAGTAAAAAATCTCATAGAGAGGTCTTGGGGAGAGCCATACTGGTTAGGCTGCCCCAGCAGGTGGTACTGGAACAGAAGCACCAACCTCCCCAGCCCTGCAGAGCTCCCTCAACCCCTCCTATCCTCAAGGATGGATTTATCAGGAAGACTGCAAGTGGCCTGTGCTGCTCCCTACCCTGTAGCCAAGGTGGCCCTGCAGGCCATTTGCAGCCTCCCAGCCCAACTTGTGATGGCCAGGAGTCAGGTGAGGGGACACCACCTGTCTCCAGGGCAGCCATCCCATGTGTCCAGTCAGGATAGGACAAAGCAAAAGCCATCTGGAAATAGCCATAGCAAGCTGAACAGGGAGTACAGTCAGCTCAACCAAACACTCCTTGGGACCTCATTAATGAAACATGGTGGGGAAGTTTTAATGCCAGGCAGGGAGGCCTCAAGCTTTGGGGTTTAACTGTATGCAGGAGGCTCCTCCTGACACAGATGTCAACACAGTCAGATGGGGAAGGGCAATTTTTCTTTTGAAGAGCACACTCTCCAGGTGCCTGTGTCACCCATTTTTACCAACCCAGGACACTGAAGTCAGCACAGTAAAGCAAAAGGTGGGCAAATGGCATTCCAGGTGCCAGCCTCCAGCACAGAGCTGGCATTGACCCAGAGGGCAAAGGGCCCCTGCTGCTGACTCCCGGCCAGCTGGGACTGATGAAGAGGGCAAAGTGCTCCTCGATGACTCACGCTGGCCTGCAGCACCATGGCCCACGTCTCTTGGACTCTGCCTCCAGATCACAGTTATTTGCATATTTAGCATTTTAGGACTAGACAGGACAGTCTCAGCACACCATCCTGGTCCTCGCAGAGCCTCTGCCCTTTCTGAGGTGAAGGATGACTGTCAGATCTCAGCATTCCCCTTCACTGACCAATCCCCCATGTCAGACATCTCACCACACTGCTGGCCCAGCGGGGGACCCACCTCACCACAGCTGAGCACAGAAGTTGTGCTAGGAAATACTTCAGATTGGAGGTATCTTGTTCAAACCTTGCTCAAATCAGCACTACTTTTGGAGCTAGACAAGGCTACCCAGGGCAGGTTATCTGCTCACAGTAACCCTGTTTCTGCATGGGATGTATTGCTTAAGGGCTTTTCCTGGTTTTCTACCCAAAAAGGGTCATTTCCATGGTAGTGAGTTCAGCTTTAGGTACTGCTGACAGCAGCTCCTAACTCTGGGCCAGACATACAGCTGTATCTATAGCCACTTAGCATATATTCTCCAAAGAAAATGCTCTCCTACCCCTTACCTCTCACTGGAATCCAGCTCCTTGTCCCTGCCAGCTAACCAAATGGATGGTTTGTGTAGCACTACTGACACAGCATCTCACACATCTCTGAACCGTTTGCTTAGCACCAGAAACATGGACTCATGGACAAGTGCTTAGCCATCACTTTAAAAAAGACTAGGAGGAGTTCCATTCCTTTGGGCCAAACTTTAAAAACAACAGACATCCATACCTGTATGCACACCGACCATAAGAGGGGATGTGTGCCTGCCCTGGACAGCTCAGTTCCAAACCCTGCATGACGGTGTATGTGCATGAGGGCACTGAAGCACAGAGGGCAGTAGGACAGCAGGACACAGCTACGTTCAGAAGCACCAGTTCCATCACTGCCAAACTATCAAACTACAAATCGCCAGCTGCGATTTCTTTTGAGAGGGCACCCACCAGTGCTAGCCAGGTCTCAGGTGATGTCTGCTTGGATCCCACCCACCCCCCTCTCGACTGCTGGGCACCCAGCCGATCCCTGGAGACGGTGGCTGAGCCCAGGGATTGCGGGAAAGCCCGCAACAAAGGGATTCGGCAGCAGATGGCAGCACACGGTCACGGGTGAGACTAAACTCAACGCCTGGTCGCGGGTGTCACCAGCCCAGCCAGGCTCACAGACCAGGCTTGGGAGGGCAGGGAGCGCCACACCTCTGTACATGCCTAGCACACAAGGCTCAACACAAAGGCTGCAAGTTACAGGCGGCTCCTTCCTTCAGGGAATGTCTCTTCAGACTGCCTCAAGGCTTGAAAAGCCAGTCGACTAAGCAAGGCAGCTGCCTCTGCCTCAACATGCAGGAGCTGCCATCCTACAATGTCTGTCAAAGAAAAGGGAGAGCAGGCTGCTGCAAGTTACCTGCCTGACCTGCCCCAAATACAAGTGATGCAAGGAGTCCACTGCAGGATCCCAGCAGTGACTGGAAAATATAGCTCTGGTCAGGAGCCACTACACGGTCCAGCTGTTGCTGTCTGATCTTCCTGTGCTCAGCTTCAAGGAATGTCCATCAGGGCCCCAGCTCTGTATGGGGACATACAGCTATAGGTAATGGCAGGTGGCAAAATTAAGCTATCATCCTGCAATGTGCTTTCCCTGACTGTTAGCATGGACAGAGCTATTATCTTGGAAGACACCAGGAACAGTCTCCAGAGTAAGAATCTATTGTTCACATAATGTAATGAGCACTCAACAGACTGCCTAGACCTTGAGGCATTACGATGGGTGTTAACCACGGGCCACAGTGCTCTGTTTATGTACTTTAACAGCCCAGTTGTTCTTCCTCCTAGAACCTTGTAGGTTTATGCTGATTTAACAGGATGAGTTCAGATTCAGATCCTTTTACCTCATTATCAAAGTTCAGGAAGACTTTGGGGGTTTTGGTTTCCTGTTTGGTTTTTGTTTGATTTCCTCCAATGTACAACCCTTCCTCTCCATTTCTTCAGGAATCCACACACAGCATCAAGGCTTTGTGAAATCTGGCAGGTTTGTGTCTGCAATCCAAATTGTGTGGCTGTGGTAAGAGCAGTTGCTGCATGGCTGTGGGACACTAAGTCATAGAACGTAGAATATAATTAATGGGAGAAGGGGCAGGGAAACACTCACATCCCACCTCAACTACAGCTCCCACAGAAGAACTGATAACCAAAAACCAGACAAACCTGGGATCTTCCCTTTGACACTTGCTTCCTGATTCTTTCTATGTGCTACAGTCTGTCTCCCAGTTGGAAGAAAGGGAAGAAGACTTGCACAAGACTCACCAAGCTGTGCATTCTAGCAGGCCTTGCTGTGAGGAAAGGCATGGGGACTGGGAAGATCTCCACACAGGACTAAGCTCTCCCTCATGAACTGTCTCCCAGTCTTCTGTGCTTCTTTATGCACGAACAGGAGTATATCCCAGCACTTTCCTTAGGTGAACCTCATCTGAAAATCCTCCTGGTCTAGAGAAAAACCCCTTTAGGCTTTTCAACTCTTTTTGCTGCAAGTACCTACTGAAAGGTCCAAGAAGCTCCACCATAGTTTATGGGTAAAATGCTTCATCTTCTCCTTGCCAGGACCTATACAACATACCTATTCACCAAAACAGAGCTTTGCTCCTAAAGCTGAAAAAATGTCTTTTTTTTCCAGCCACTACAGATACTAGAATGTTTGACAATTCAAACAGCTGACTTAAAAGGTTAAGACTTCTCATTTTTACCCAGGCCACAAGATTTCTGTTGTACTTTCAACACAGCCATATGCACAGCTTTGCTGTCTGGCAGAGGAACATGGAGCAAGCATGCTATGCAAGACGGCTGCAAGCAGCTTGATAGAACAATGTCAGGGCCCTGAGCATATTCTCCACTTCCTGGGGGACTGGCTGCCTGGACTGAGGTCCAGCTTAAGTAATAGTGGTGTTTGGCTTTAATAAACCTCAGCAACATTGACCTTATCATAGCTAAGGGTCTCACCCCTGGTCCCTGCCTGAGCTAGCGCAGCCATGCCTGGCCATACCTGTCTGGCCACATACCCTGCTGATCTAAATTCTCATCCTGACCTGCTCTGATCTTTGTGCTTAGGTACGTCACGACTGCTCCTTTGCTGGTGAGGCCACTGCCCCTGCCTGCCTGCTGTGACTCAGCTTCCTGCTTCCTCTCTCTTTCCAAGCAGCCTGTCCTTGCTGCCCCTAACAAAGGGCCCACCCAGCTCACCTTGCCCACCTCTGCAGTAGGCAGAGACTGTTTCCCATCTACCAGCACGGAAAGAATCGTTTCTGAAAATATCTGCAGGCTGTAGAAGCCTTAATTGTCTGAAATGCTAAATATCAGGGCAACCAAGTTTTCTCACTTGCTCATTTTATCCACACTCTTATCAAGCCCCACAGGAACCTACAGTCAGGCCTGTTTCCATGTTATTGATTCGTGTTTGGTATTGTGTGAGTTTTTTTACCCCTTTTGGAACAGCCATGTCATTTTTGTGTCCTTCTTCCACACTCCTACCTCTTTGCCCAGACAGAGCCTGAACCCATCACTCCTGAAGTTGCTCTTGTCCAGTCTGCAGGCCACAACACATATGCAAAAGGATAAGCAGACTGTGACGATCTTGCTGGAGACATGAAGACCTTCAACCTAGAGGCTTCCAAAGCAAAAACAATTTGACAACTTAGAAGACTCATGACATTCTTTTCCCCAGTATTACTTGTTTAATTACCATTTGCACCAGTACATCTTATGCTTTATATACATATATCTTTAATTTTTGCTTCTTCAGCTTTTCAAATACATAATATATTATCTCCAGAATACTAAGACAATACAGAAGAGGCTCCTAGTTAGTTGTTAATTGGTGCCATGAACTTCCTTGGTTGGGGAATTGATACATAGTTGAAATGACAGGACCTCACAAGGACGTGAGCAAACAAAAAGAAGACAAAGAAAACAAAATGCCAACCCAGCAGACTCTGTGACGTTGCTTGCAGACTACAGCCATCCACAAGTTCAGGAGGCAGGGAGTTGAAGGACAGTGAGACTGCAGGAGTGACTATGAAGTCAGGGGAGGGCTGGCAGGGGGAAACACCAAGAGAGCCAGGGAATCAGGGTTAAATGACTACTTAAAATACAGCCAAGAGCAGTTTGGTCCCCACTTCCACAAGTGGAACTGCAGCAGCTTTAGAGCTATTTCAAGAATGTTGCCCCCTAGAGGGATGGTCTAAGTGAAATTGTCTCCAAAATGCCCTCAGTGTAGCCAGACAAAAATGACAAGAGACCTTTGCCAGTACAAGGTGCATATGTCTAACTACTCTTTTAAAAGCCTCACCAGAAAATTTTTGCCCAAAGGGAAAAATTTCCTTGCGAAGGTGTGCTAGAGACACAAAAGTGTTGCTGTGCTGAGTGTTCAAAACAGGAAGAAGCCTTTCAGCAAAGCACCAAAGCCCTAGTGTTCCAGTAACTGGGTACAGCCGTCCAAGAGTCACTGAGACCACCTTCCCAGCTAGTGTTTTGGCTTCTGAGCCAGCATGAAGGATAGCGATTCAGCAATGTGAGGTTTCTGGCCTGCCCTGTGAGTTTGCCCAGAGTAATCAACACTTACACCCCAGGTCACATCCACAGCTGCTGAAGATGAAGTACTGTCCACACTGAAGGGTCTCAGGGAACTCTCCCAAAGAAAAAAGTAGAAAGTCATGGCCTTTTACCTCTTTCTAACTCCCTTAACCACATAGGAAATAGAGGGGGTTTGGACCCATTAAAAATTAAAAAAAAAAATCTAAGTTCCAATAACCAGCTCACATCCCTGAAAGTTGGACTCAGAAGAAAAGTCATAATAAGGAACACAGGAGTGAGAATTTTGCTCCCAGAGATCTCAGGACTGAGCCTACTATACATTTCTTGAGTTGAAAAGGGGAAGGAGACTGTCCCTTCATTAGAGAATAATCTATTTTCCCACCATAATTCTTTCTGTGGATATGCAATACTTTTAACACAGTGCCATGTCACAACACAAGGCCAGGGCTCAGGATAGTGATGCAGGAACGTGAAATGCTGAGTGGTGGCAATCACCTGGTTGTCATCTAGTGCAAGTAACTACCAAATTGTAAAAACACACTTTTTTTTCCTTAAAGCTATTTCCAGTTAAAACAGCTCAGTGACAGTGAGGCCTTTGCTTGGGGAGAAAGGAGTTAAAATGAGAGAAGTTCCTCCAGCGAACCTGCAAGCCAAATCAGGAGCCTCAAGATGGGGTGCCCACCTGGAACTACAGCGCAACAGCAGCAGGTCTACTCAAGGACTTCCATGACACCTCCCACAGGAGCTTGAGGACATCCAGCACTACTGAGAATTGCACCAAAGACAGAAGAGTAGTGTGTGCATGGGGAGGGTCACTCCTCACCACAGATGTCATTAATCCAAGAGGGTTTTGTGTTGAGATAAGACCTATCTTCTCAGAGGTTCGATTTAGCAGGTGTAGCCAAATGCAGCTGTCCTCAGCATCGCAAGCTGCAGGGACTGCAGTCACTACTGAAAGCAGCCACAGAAAGCAACAGCCTAGCCAGAGAAAATCTAAAGGACAAGGAACCTACCTAGCCTCCTCCTGTACCCACTTTCTTCAAGATTCTTGCTTTCCCTGTATGGAAAGACAGGGAAAAAGAGCTAGGATGTACCATGTAATGGCCAAGTGGATGGAGGAGATAAGGCTACCTTTTTCCTCCTTGCCCATCGTGGGAGGAGTCAGTATGTTCTCTTTAGGTTCAGTGGGATCAAAAATTGTAAGTTTAAGTGAAGGTCTGATCTAAAAACAAAGGATTGTCCCAATTTGATTGAAGACTAGAGAGGTTTGTGCCCCCTCTGATCCCATTTGGTGCCTCTAGGTCATCAGTCTGTCCCATTCCACTGCTTTGATCATTCAGAACTGGACCCAGTTGGACTGCTGAGGAGCCTGATTGGGAACAGCACTGAAACAAAAAAAAGGAGAATCAAATGAGCAGATCCAGTAAGACTTCTTAACTTATGGTTCTTCCCATGCCCATCAGGACATTACCCTTCTTGTGTTCCATTCACCACAGTTTACCTGGATGCAGTGCTGAAGTCTCCCCAGAGGTCTGTGGTAGCTGATACTGGTGCCTTGGATGCAGCTGCAGGAGCATCTAAGTCTAAAAGAATATCTTAAGGCGGAAGAGAGAGAGAAAAAAATACATCAGGCTTATCAAGAAAAGCCCACAGACATTTAAACTGTCACATTAAACAAACTCCTGGCTGCAAGGGCAGAAAATCTTTGAAGGGACTCCAGCTTTGCCTCCAGGAGTTAGTTTTTGAGGGGTTTGTTATAACTTTGTTGTCCTTTTGCTCAATGCGCACGGAGCCTCCAGCTGACACTGCAAGGGTATATTGTCTTCAGGAACTGTTCAGTCTCCACTCAGCACACTGCCTGACAGATTTGCCACTTTATTTACATGTCTCTCCCAGCAGACATAAGGCTCAGACTCAACCCAAGCTCAGCAATTGTAACCACTGCCAAACAGTACAAACCGTGCACTGGGACCACATGAACCTACTCAGAAGCTTGTGGTTTCTTCTCACTCAAACCTGTGGACAGCACTGCTGAAGTCTCTGCCTTCACAAAAGCATCATCAGCTCTCCAGACACCTCTGCATGGTCACACTTCTAGCACAGCATCCAGAAGACTGAAGCAACCTCTTTGTCACAGAATCACAAGATGACTTAAGTTGGAAGGGACCTTCAAAGATCATCTCATCTAGTCCCACTGCCATGCCATGAGCAGGGACATCTTAGACTAAATCCAGTTACTCAAAGCCCCTAATCTGGCCTTGAACACTTCCAATGAAGGGGTATCCCCAGCTTCTCTGGACAACCTGTTCCAGGGTTTCACCACCCTCATGGTTAATAATTTCTTCTTTATATTCAATCTAAACCTACCCTCTTTCAGTTTAAGCCTTTACCCCTTGCCCTGTCACTACAGGCCCTGGTAAAAAGTCTTTCTCCATCTTTCTTACAAGCCTCCTTTATACAGTGAAAGGTGTCCCCAGAGCCTTGTCTTCTCCAGGCTAAACAACCTCAACCCTCCCAGGCTTTCTTCACAGGAGAGGTGTTCCAGCCTTCTGACCATTCCCATGGCCCTCCTCTGGACCCAGCATAACAGGTCCACATCCTCCTTGCACTGGGGACACCAGAGCTGCCAAAGAGAACACACCATGTCTCAGAGGGCACTGCTGGCACTAGGTTGAACACGGGCTCGCTGAAGCAGCACCTGCCAGTGTCTGACAGACCGCTGGCTCAGGGCTAAGGGTTACCTGCACTGCTCGCATTACTGGATTTCTGCACAGGAGGTGGTGTGACATGGTTGGCAATGGCTGTGGAAGAAGGGGGAGGTATAGGAGGGACTGCAATTTTGCCTCCCGGTGGAGGTGGCAGCAGGCTTAGACCCCCTGATCCAGACACACGGGGCTTGGCTGCTCCTCCTTTCTTTGACGTCATGTTCTGTATAAAATAAAAAAGGAAGTGTAAAGAAGAGTTTCCATCGGCATATCCGGAGAAAGAAGCAGGGTAAACTGGTCTGCTTACCCCAATGTTTAGTTTGATGGTCTGCCCTTCCTTAAACCCTAAGTCTAATTTGGGACGTGTATCAGCTTCCTGGGATTCCTTGGAGATTTCAGTCTCCTGCTTCACCCACCTAAAAAGAAGAGAGGAAGACATGAGACCCTGTGGCAAAAAGGAACAGTGTTTTAGAGAAATGTGTGGTTTCTCTCTCCATCCCACCAAACCACCTTGCCTTGTCAAACCAGCTACCTCCCTACTCCTGGGGTAGCACAGCACAAAGCTGGGACCATCACAAACTCATGATGCTGTTTAACACTGCACCTGGAGCACCACAGGACCTAAGCTTAAGACTTACAGATCTGACCCTACAGGGGCTCTCAGCTTGCATGACAGCTGGGAGCACACTCAAGTATCCCTTGCCAGAGCAGGGCTTCAGGGCCACCCCAAGGAAACCTGTGCTAAATGAACATGCACCACCACCCACCACGTTCTACAGAGAAGAGGAAAAAGAGCATTCCAGAAAAGCAAAACTCACTTGAAGTGATCCTGCAAAGAGACGTTGAAGTCAAAGGCATCACCCCGATCCGTGAAGCCAATGCCTATAAAAGCACTTCGTCCTAGCAAGGAGACAGGAGGAGTCACTGGAGGTGCCCTGCAACTGGGCCACAAATCTTTCTGCTTGTCCTAAACCACTCTGTGCTACCTCTCTCTGACACACCTGCAGCTGGACGCCAGCAGCTCACAGCAGTTCATTGTCCCTAGCTTTCAGGACGCACCCTTCTTCCCATGGGGCATGCTTGGAAAACAAATGTTCCTTCCCAGCCCAGCTCCCGGACTCTGTGGAATGCAGAGAACCTCCTCTGTTTACCTTGCCCTCACACCCCTCCAGGCACACCACCTGGCCTTTTCAGCACTCCCAACACCATTTCCATCCTCCTGGTACACTCCCAGCTCCACCTGGGTATCCTTCACCCCTAGCACTTGGCACATACATTAGCCCCCAACTCACCAGTCCCATCCTGAATTCGAATGACAAAGTAGCGGCTGGAATCTGCCACAGTCTCTACTGCAATGCCAGGGTATTGATCTATAGGAGCCTGGGCAAAAAGTTCTCCTGCAGACAAAGAATCAGGTGTTAAGGAGAGCAACCCCTTGCTAAAGCGTGGCCAGGGCTGCCATGCACAGCTCTGGGCAGGCTTAGAAACACAGGCTCACAGGCAGCAATCACAGTCACAGCCTTGCCAAGGCACAGCCTTTCCCTTACCTGAAACCTTATCCTCCAGTTTTATGTAAGCAGTTTTCCCTTTGGAGGTGACACGAAGCCGCCCTGTCCAGTCTGGATGGTCCAGTTTCCAGTCAGATGCCCTGAAAAGAAGAGCAGCTGATCACTGTCCATAATCAACCTCTCCAATTCTGCCCAGCCATCCCAGCAGAAGTCTCTGCTCCCAAACCCTGAGCACCTGCAGCTGCCTCATTCCACTTCCAAAACAAGACATGGGGTCTCAGTTCCTCTCTTGCTGCTGCCAATTGACACACGACTATGACTGGCATCTCTGGGTAAAGGGACAGAGACACAGACCAGAGAACATCAACTCCTCACCTTTATAAGCTTGCAAAAGAGGGGAGACAGAAGCCCAGAAACTTGAACAGGAAATCCACAAGCAACTAATAAGTGACTTGTGAGCATTGGGAAGACCCTCAAAATTAATTAGTAACATGCTGAAAAGCCACTCCATTATTCTACCCTATTGCTGTAAAATAACACTGAGTACTTCTGAACCTAGAGGCAGCTGACTTACACCAGGCAAAACACACATACACATTCTGACTGACCCATCACACTCTTTGCCACAGACTCTTCTGAAGAAAAAAAAAGAAAAAAAAAAAGGACAGAGAGAAAAAACCCAACCTACAGAATCACAGAATATTCTGAGTTGGAAGGGGCCCAAAAGGATCACTGAGGCCAACTCCCGGCCCTGCACAGGACACCCCAAAAATGACACCATGTGCCTGAGAGCATTGTCCAAACGCTTCTGGAACTCTGGCAGGCTTGGTGCTGTAAAATCTACACGATTTCACAACTGGAAACAAACATCCCTGGCCAGGCACAACATCCGCCTACAGTCTGTCAGGTTCAGAGAGTACACAAACCCCCTTCTCCAGCAGGCCTGTGGGCACAGCTTACAAAGTCACACTCTGCTGCTTTTGGCTGACCAGAGAAGGCATTTCTAACTGCTGGTCCTGCAGTCTCTTCTTAAAAATCACCCCGAATTCCTCCTGCCTTCCTCCCTGCCACTGCGAGAGCCACCAAGCCAAATCCAACGTGCCGTTATACCACATCCGCCTCACATCCCAGGGAACCCAGCAAACTGGGAGCAGACGTCAGCTCTGCCTGGAAGAGCAGACTGCGCCCTCACCTCCTGCCCCTGCTTAACAGAGCAGCCCCCGCAGCACGGAGCGGAGGCTCCTCTACTTTCAGCCGCTGACCACCTGCCCGTAAGAGGCAATTCCAGCCGGAGGCTCCCGCAAAGCTCGGCTGGAGGGGGCTCAGGGGATGGCCAGACCTGCTCGCGGCCACAGGACACGGCTTTGCCAAGGGGCGAGGCCGGGGCACGGCACGGCACGGCACGGCCCAGCCCCCGGCTGCCCTGCCCGCCCTGCCAGCTCTGCGGGCAGGGGCTGGGCCAGGCCGGGCCGCGCCGGGGCGATCGCGGGCGCCGCACGCTCCCTCACCTGTACCCGCGGTTGGAGGTGCGCGGCGGGATGCGGTAGACGTTGACATCGGGCTTGACGCAGAGAACGGACTCGTACTCCAATTCGGCCGCCGCCATGTCGGCCACGAAGCCCTTCGAGGAGCGAGCGGCTGGAGCCTAGTGACCAGCGGCGCTGCCCACCGCCATCTTTGATGAGGGCAGACACCGGCTGGGGGCGCCGGCGCGGCCGGGCGAGACGCGGGCCACGTCGGAGAAGCGGGGGGAGCCATCTTGGATCCTGGCAGCGCGGAGCGGGGGCGGGAGGGCGCCATCTTGGAGCCGCCTCTGACACAGCAGCGGCGGCCGGCGCCATCTTGGGGCCTGGCAGGTCCCGCGGCGGGGCTGGCGCGGCCATGTTTGGTTGGGGCAGCGGGAAGTGCCGGGCGGGATGGCGGGAGCAGAGGGGGTGCTGGCGTCGCCACACGGGCCCCACCTGCTCGGCTGGATCCCCCGGGGGCTGCTCCCCTGCCGCCCTGGGCCGGACCTGGGGGTTTAAGTGGCAATGTTATTTTTGTGGTGCGGGGAATTAGGTGGCTTTTTGGTAAAAGAGCAAACGAAAAAGGAAATGTGGCACAAAGCACGACAAAGTTTTGCTGCTGGAAGTGATGGAGATGCCAGCCAAGAAAAGCTTAATTTCAGGAGTGGGTCTTCCCCCAAAATGTGGCCAAAGTCAGGGTGTAGATACTAGTTTATTTATCAAGATCGATAAGGCTGGCAGCATTTAAACCACTCTTTTAATGGTGGCTTCTCAGTGGAGACTGGTGTTGAAGTTTACTGTGGTGCAGCATCTTGTGACTGAGTCTCTAAAAGTACCAATGTGTACTCTGAAAAGTGCAAGAAAAGGCATAAGAAAAGTTACAAAATTACACAGAGCCGTCTCTGAGCATTCCATGTCAAGCATTGGAAGGGGCTGCCTAGGGGGGTGGTGGAGTCACCATCCCTGGAGGTGTTAAGGCAGAAATAATCACTGAAACATCACTAAGTTTGAGGGGCTTTCTGGGGTTTTGTTTGTTTGTTTGGGGGGGTTTTTTGTGGTTTTTTGTTGGTTTTTTTTGGTTTTTTGTTTTTTTTTTCCCCAGTAGGTAATAGCATTAGTTAATGCAGACAGAGCCATTTCCAGTCATGGCTGTCTAGTCATCATTCTCTATATTTTTTCTTGTTCTGTAACTTTTTAAGATCAAGGACCAGTACAGCATTCAGAATTCAAGAAGCAACTTATATTTACCTTTTGGATAGAGTTGCTTGTTGACCTAATTTTTCATTAGAACTTCCTGCAGTGACTGCTAAGTTTTTTCATTGAGCACTAATAACTTACCAGGAGTACACCCCTCCATGTGCATAGTTACGGTTCCTTTTCCAAGTTCAATGATTCACAATTAGCAGTATTAAATTTCACCTACCTCTTTACAGTGCTGTCATTCAGCGTGCCACAGTCCTCCTACAGTCCCTCTAGAAGGAGAGCATCTCGGATGAGGGAGTGGCAAAGGGCCAACTATTATAAGGAATGTGAGGAAAGACTCACAAGCAGCACCAGAACGCCAGGAATACATCTCCCATTCAATTCCATTGAGACTTAACCTGCAGAGAACATAACATTCTTCTACCTGGTTCAAACAAGCATTTCTGGACCAAAAAAATACAAAGCACTGGCCAGTAACCACTGAAGTTTAATTTTTTTAAATTTTTTTTTTTTAAGGATTCAGCAGAGAGGTTGAAATCTTGAAATAGAACATATTTAGAATCAGACTATGAAAGCAATGAAGGATCCTCATTCTTCCCACACAGAAATCTTCAATTAACGGAAACCAAAGAATGGCAGAAATCTTGCATGGAACTTCCACTGTGTGAAAGATCATAGCTAGCTAGACATGCCTCTGCAGAGAAACAAATGGAAGATTGAAGAGGGGCTGCAAAGCTTTTGAGAACTGCAGAAGTAGAAAAAATATGAAATACAAGTGTAATTCTCAGTTCTTACCAAAGTGTTTCGGAGACAACCTGCTTACTCTTGCAGGGGGGAGGCTTTTGTAAACCCGCTCATCATGTTTGTAGAATTGCACATGGGTGTAACTGTTTGGTAGCTGACAGGCTGGTGCAGTTTTGTAGTAACAAACCTGGAATGGCAATACACATGGCAACTTGCATTACAGCTTTAGCCAACTTGTGCTGGCCAGTTGAGCCTAGACGTCAAGATAAACTTCAGTCTCAACACTCTCATAGACAAGCTGATGGAATATGGGCTAGATAAGGGGACAGTGAGGTGGATGGAGTAGTGGCTGAACTACTGGGCTCAGAGGGTGGCGGTCAGAAGAACTAAATCCATCTGGAGATCAGTCACTAGCAGTGTCTGGCTGCAGCTGACACTGATTCCTTACTAACTCTTCGTTTATGACCTGGATGATGAAGTAACATGCACCCTCAACAAGTTTGCAGATGGTACAAAGCTGGTAGGAGTGTGGCTGATGCACAAAGTGTCTGTGCTACCATTTAGAGGAACCTGTACATCCTGGAGAACTGGGCAGTCAGGGACCTCATGAAATTCAAGGAGAAGAGAAGAGAAGAATCCTGGGGAGGAACAACCCCGTGCACTAATAAATGCTGGGGGCTGAGCACCTGGAAAGCAGCTTTGCAGAGAGTGATGATGTTGTGGTCCTGATGGACAAAAAGTTGAACATAAGCTGGCAATGTGCCCCTTGTAGAAAAGAATGCTGATAGCTGCCAGGCCTGGATTAGGAGGAGTGTTGCCAGCAGGTCAAGGGAGATGATCTGCCCCTCTACTCAGCACTGGTGAAGCCACATCTAGAGTGCTGGGTCCAGTTCTGGGCTCCCCACTAGCAGAGAGACATGGACATGGTGGAGGGAAATTTGTGGAGAGCCACTAAGGTAATTAAGGGACTGGTACAGCTGTTATGCAAGGAGAGGCTGAGAGAGCTGGAACTGCTCAGCCTGGAGAAGAGAATTATAGGATGATTTGGATTGGAAGGAACATCAAAGATCATCTAGTTCCAACCTCCCTGCAGTGAGCAGGGACACCTCCCACTAGACCAGGTTGCTCAGAGCCCCATACAACCTGGGGAGAAGAGAGAAGGCTTAGGGGGATTTTTTTATCTGATGGGAGCATTCATGGAGATGGAGACAGACTCTTCTCAGTGGAGCCTGGTGACAGGACAAGCGGCCAGGGGGGCACACTGAAACACGGCAAGTTCCATCTGAACTCAAAAAATCATTTTTTTACTATGAGGGTGGTTGACCATTGGAACAGACTGCCCTGGAGAGTTTGTGGTATCTCTTTCTGTGGAGATACCCAGACATAACTGGACACAGTTCTGGTCAGTCCTCTCTAGATGACCCTGTTTTGAGCAGTGAGGTTGGGCTAGACAGTCTCCAGTCTTCCAACTTCAGCTAAACTGTGATACTGTGAATTAGAGCCCTTCTCAGCTGACTCAGTCTGTTTATCCTGAAGGAAACAGGGAGAGCCAGAGTAAAATACAATGTGGTGATTTGGGATTAACATCAAAATTAGAGAAGTTTTAACCTGGAGGATAGAACTGGTGAAGGACCTTCCTGCAAACTAGAGCTTGACTGGCAGGTCCCATGGTAGTGACCAGGCTGTGCGTCCCTCAGCCAAGAGGAGTCCATAGGAGTAACCTCCTATCCATGCTGCCTGTCTGGGCCCGAGGAGTCCCCCCGCAAGGATGGCAGCTGAGAATAAGATGAAGCTAGAGGAATCTTCCTGGCAGGCTGCTGACAGCCTGTCTATCTTTGTGCGTACAGCTCAGCCCTGGCCTGTCTTCCTTTATCTGGTTTTGTGTTGGAGGCAGCATCTGTGTCTTTGACAGGCACGCAGAACTCTGCTCTGTCATGGTTCATTTTTCAGACCAAAACCAAAATACTGAGGCTGATTCTTGTATGTCTGGGATTTGTTATTTCTGCTAGCAATCTTGATTTCCCAAATTGTGAGGGATGAGGGGGAACCCCCTTGTTAAACATTACAAATGCCTTGCCCTGGAAGTCTTCTGTTTTTATTGTCTTGCCACATTTTGTGCAACTCAGCTTTTCAGTTAACCACTTCTATCTTTTTGTCAGTCAAGTTCCTTTTTAAAAAATAGACTTTTAATACCCTGGAATGTAAAAGGCAGATTAAAATCCTTTTGTCATGACCAGTCATGGTTTGCTGAGTACACTGTTCTGTATTTGATGACGTAAACTGTCTCAAGCTGGGACAGAAGCTGATCTGGATTGATAAGAATCCTAGCAATGGGATTAGCTAGGTGAACGTGCTGACCTGGTAAGACATAGAAGTGGCTACAAGACATTAACAGATCAGACATTTGATGGCAACATGGCAGGGTTTGGACTTATGAATTACTTCCAGCAAAGGTCAGCACTGTGCCAACAGGCAAAATGTCATTCAGTTGTCTTAGAGAATGTAGTAAAATATATGTATGTGATTATCATTCCTTTGCTTTCTATTAATGTTTTATTTAGGGCACTATTTTATTTTGACAGTTTTCAGAAACTTCCTGTGGTTTCACTCGTTATTTTATGAGCAGATGATATCTAAATCTTCAAATGACATTCAAATGAGACATTTTATCAGGGTGAAAGAACACACTTGGCACACACATGCGCATGCAGGAAAAAAAATGCAGTTCCTAAAATGTCATGTGGGTTTTTTCAGTCGCTCCAGAGACAGGACTGATGGTACTTGCTCCCTGACACACTGAAATAACTGCTTCACTCAGGTAAGTATCATAAGCTGGAGAATTTTTCTTTCCTCTTCTACTTGCCATTTATTATTCTTCACTCCTGAAAACCTCTCTCCCTCCTCCAGTTCCCCCTTCCATTTTCAAACCACATTTCAGCCGTTCAAGTACTCTTGAAAACATAGTGTGGGCAGTATCTTCTAATTGATTCGTCCTACTTTGGAGTAGGACTTGAGTTACTATCTTTACAGTATTCCTTGTTTCCCTGTCCTCTTCATTCCATTTTCTGTAGCTATATGGGGAGGCAGCAGGGTTCAACTCTTGCAGAACTGTTCGCCAGTTGTCCCTCTACAAGTTGCTTCTACATGGATCAGCAAGACCACAGGAAATGGAAGAAACTTGGGAGAATTTTAAATTAAGCCTCCAGCTTTAAGTTAAGCCTTCCAGTAACTTCTTTCATAGCCTTCCTTGCAGGTCACCCTTACCTACCTGCAAGTCTCTTAGCAGCTATTACCAAAAAACTGATAAATCACAATGTTTGTTACAATTGTTTATCTCATTTTCTTCTTAGTGAAGCAGTTCTAACGCTTATACATTGATCCTCATTCAGACTGTATGTTATGCAAGAATGAGATTGACAACTTTTTTTTTTTTTAAATAATATTTATATTTAGTTCTGCATACAACAGTCTCTGACTGGTGTTTAAGTACTGGCATAACAGAGGTTAAAAGAGGGTCAGTTGTCTTCTCAGTTGCTTCTGCAGGCTGTATTCAGCTCTTCCCTCTTCAGTTTCCTTGCATTTTGGTAATGTTTTTAGAGACCTTTCAGCAACATAACTGCCTTCATCAATTCAGCAAGGGTTTAGTTAATAGGAATTTTATAGACAATTCTATTAATGCCTAAAGGATGAAGATTAGGTTCTTTTTCTCTGTTCTATCTTGGCTTTGCTGATTTTCTTTTACTTTCTAAATTTACTAAGTCCAAGAATAATTGAGCAACTAACATTTTTCCTCTAGTATGATCATCATTTTAAAATGTCACTTAAGTATGCTGTAGGTCAGCTTCGTTGTCTTGCAATAAGACACCTCATATCTAAAATGGCTCCAGAACATTACTCTGTATTTTCATTTTTATTTCTACAACTAAATATCTATCTGTTCTTCTTAAACTTTCATTTCTTGTCTTTCATAGAATCTTAAACCCTTAGTGTCTTGCCTTTCTCCTCGTCAAGACAAGCTTTCCAAGGAACCAGCAGACAGCTCAGAACACAAGCAAAGGAAAAGGAAGTGGTCACTGACACTTCCCTAAAATACCCCTTAGCCAGCAGAGTTGATGTCCTTTCTATTCTATTTGTAATGTTCAGAAAGCAAAGCAGGGTTATTTCAGAAAGGCGGGAATTGCTTTCTTAACTTAAATGTATTTCACCAGTTATGCCAGAAGAAATCGCTCATTTTAAAGGGAGCAGGAACTAAAAATGCTGACTTGCCTTTCTGAAGCAGGAAGTCAATCAGGAAACGCACCTGGGGACAGCGTGGCCATGTGAATAGAGAGCTCCACTTTACAGACTAAAAAGAACCAGACAGAAATCAAAGGGGATGACAGAGATAGGAGAACTTAAGTGTATAGAGACCCCTGTTTGAATAGTGGGCTTATATAACTTAGCCACCACGAGAATGATGAAGGTGTACAATGGGCACATTAGCAACAAACTTGTATAGACCAATGCCTTTGTACTGTGACAGCTCTGTACTGTCACCTGACTCAGGGATGCTTCAGTAAAGGTTAAGAGAAGAATTTGGGGAGGAGGATGTGAATTGCTACTAATTTGCTTTCTGTTTTATAGCTGCAGAATGCCTCAAGTCCTGGGCAATAGCAGTTCACAGGAACAGACTGCTGTATATTATGCACCGGCATCAATTGTCTCCATTGCTATCTTCATCATCGTTTTCATCATAGGTATCCCAGGCAATGGGTTGGTGATCTGGGTAGCTGGTCTGAAAATGAAAAGATCCGTGAACACTGTCTGGTTCCTAAACCTTGCTGTGGCTGACGTCATGTGCTGCTTGTCCTTGCCATTTTTCATTGTTCACCTGGCCCTCCATGAACACTGGCCCTATGGCTGGTTCCTCTGCAAAGTCATTCCATCAGTCATAATCTTCACCATGTTTGCTAGTATCTTCCTACTTGTGGCAATCAGCATTGACCGGTGCCTCCTGGTGATGAAACCTGTCTGGTGTCAGAACCACCGAACAGTGAAATTTATGTCGCTAATATGCGGTGGCATTTGGGTCCTGGCCTTCATTTTCTGCTGCCCTGTCTTCTACTACCGTGAGACAAGCACTTATGATGGCAAAACGGAGTGTGGGTACAATTTCGGAGTTGATGATTACATAGATGATCCTGTAAATGCATCTGTAAATGAGTCTCTAAATGAGTTATGGGGAGAATACTCAACCTACAATGATAGTGACTTGTGGGGAGATACCAGTGAAGGCAATTATTCTGTACCCCTTGCCTTGGTGGTAATAAACAGCACTAGGGTTGTCTTTGGCTTTGTGCTCCCCTTTGGCATAATGGCAGTTTGCTACGCCCTCATTGTTTTCAGAGCACGTGCAAATCAGTTTCACAAGCCACACAACAGGATGCTGCGAACAATTGTGTTCGTGGTAGCTGCGTTCTTCATCTGCTGGGCTCCATACCATGTAGTTGGGATTCTCTCCATTGTACCTAGTCTTGGAACAGGACTGATGGAGTCACTGATCCTGTGGGATCACCTCTCTACAGCACTTGCATATGCCAACAGCTGCATCAACCCCCCGCTTTATGTTTTTGTGGGACGGGACTTCAGGGCAAAGGTACGGCAATCGGTGCAAAGAATCTTGGAAGGTGCCTTTAGTGAGGAACTCACATCTTCAACCCCTCACAGAAGCCAGAGTTCAGCAGAGAAGAACCTTAGCAGCACCTTGTAATGCAGGACTTCCTATCACCAGTGTAGAAAGAGCAAGCTATGGCGCTGCACATCAATCACTCTCCGCTTAGCAGGGATTTTTGCTCCAACATGTTTGACTGATCTACAGCTCCAACCCAGGACACTGCAATCATTCCGATCATGACAGATAATCCCCTTTCTATCCTACACCAGAGAGATGGGAAGTTGGAAGTAGTGAGAGTAATAATCTGAGAGATGACTGTGGTGAAGCAGAAGACACAGTATTTTAAACCTACACAGAGTATTTTGAGAAAGCAGGGCTGGCTACAGATTTGTGGTGGGAATCATGCAGTTGAACCTCTCAATTGAGATGAGAATGTTATTTTATTTGCATATGTCTATGTTCTACATCTCCTGTCTCTGATTAAGTGCAGATAAAACTAACTTGGATGCTGCTCCTCAGAAGGTCATTGCATCTTTTCCCTGTGACTCTACTAGGGGTCTGAGGTGGGTGTGGGAATATCTGAAGATTTCCGTAGAGGGTACTGCTACATTTCCTTACAGCCATGCACCAGAACAGCACTTGCCCCAGTCAGCTGCACTGAACTGACTTCTGTGCCCTGGTACATGCCCATTCTATTTCTTTGTCATGCAAGTACATCACTGTAGGGTAGTAACTGGTCAAGACACGTGCTGTACCTATGTTCATTGGCATGTGCGCACCCGCTGTCTCCCCCACAGTCCCTCCACCACCAGAGTCCTAAATCTTCCTTTTAGGAAGTAGTTTGAGATTATCCAAATGTACCTACTGCATTTTGAGATGGCACACAAACAGAATTTGAGCAACTGCAGTCACTGATGACCCAGATTAGGTGACTGCTGGACTATCAGCAATTTGGCAAAACCCTGAAACTGAGAAGTGATAATGTACAGTCTGACCCCAAGAAGGTGGGGAATGATCATGTTGTGGCTCAGTCACGTTAGGCTCTCTTTACGAGAGAGATCTGCTTCTTATGTCCTTCCAGCAGAGAAAAAGTTTCATCCAGTCAGGCTATTTGGGTTGTTCCCAAGATTGAATGTTCCCTGCTCCTGAAAAGGAGAAATGCATTTACTGGGTACTCTATGGAAGCAGTTTAAAACCTGCTTTTTGTGTTAGTGCTTCCTTAAAGGAGAAAGGTCAGGAAATAGTACAACAAACAGACATTATGCATTGGTAGAGTTTTCACTCTGCCTTTCTGGTGAGCACAAATTGAAAGACTCTCAGATCTCAGTGCCCTGAGAACAGCCAGCTGGGAGAACCTTCAGCTCTTAACATCCTAAAAAGTCTCCGTCTAAAGTATATCCAGGTGTGGGCTGTCCATTTGGCCATGTCCACACCCAAATTCTAAGGTGGGAACCGAGCCATCGTGACAAGCGCCGCTGAAAGAAAAAAATCAATACTGGCACCAAAAGAGTTAAACCATAAACATTCACTTTTTCTTTTTATTAAGAAAGCATGCACAAAAATAAACTCGTGAGACCACGCCCCTCTCTCCCTGACCACTGACACAAAGCATTGGGGGCCACATCGGGCTGGAGGGGCCTGCAAGACCCCTCTGTGGGCCAGGCTGGCCCCCCTGCCCTCCCTGCAGGCCGGTGCCAGCGAACCCACAGAGCTCCACGCCCACCCATCGATGTCTTCCCACGCACTAACAATGCACATTGATTTCAGGGGCAGAGGAACGAGGCTAATTTGCACACTGACCGGCATGTATTTACATATGCAAATGAGGCACAACTTAATACGCAAATGAGGCAAATATGCAAATGAGGAGCACTTGGATACGCAGAAGGCGGCATCTTGGTTTCTTTTTCTTCCGGTGGTGTTTTCAAACTTCCACAGGGCCAGTTGTCAGTAATGTCCTCTGCAAAACACTAACTGGCACCTGCTGGAAGTCGTCTCTCATTGTTGTCTCTGGTGCCACTTTCCACAGAAACCTATCACACATGCTTCCGAGCTGTATCATTCCCATCCTGAGGCAGCAGAGATAAAGAGCTGACTCCATGGTAAAGCTGTCTGGGATTCCTCATTTCTCTTGGAAATGCTCAATGACGAACTCCTCCCCAAACACACACTTAAAACAAAACAAAACAAAACAAAAAAAGGGGGAAAATAAAAGGAAAAAAAAAAGAAAAAAAGTGTTGTTCCCCCCTTCCAATGCAATGAGACTCTGTCTGCTTCCCTGACAACAATCCGATTTCCAATTGGTTTATCCCTACAGCAAATTTAAAAAGCAGTGCTCGTTCCCCACCTTCCTGCAGTCAGAATAGAGGTTATTATTTTACTCCTGTGCTCCAGGTCTGTCAAGCAGCCATGGTAGTCTATTTCCACGTTTGTCCCCTTCACTGGTAAACAGGGAACAAGGGCTGGGAGGAGGCTTTATGAACTATTAAGAGGAAACAAGAGGTTTGACAGAACAGAGCCATACCAGAAAAAAAGAGGAACACAACTTTGGGGAGGAAGCACCTCAATGCTCACTCCCATTCCTGCACCTTTTCCACCTTCCTGATTTGCACGTGCTGACAAAAGCTTATCCTTCAGGATTTACACAAGATTACATCATCTCCCCAGCTGAACTACAAGGGGTCTGACACACCCTCCTCCCTTTTATACTACACCCTTTGGCTGGTCGGTTCAAAACCTTGCCTCGCTTCGCCCTCTCTCCCCTAATGCCCGTCTTACAAAAACTGCTCGTGAGGGCCTCCCAGTCCCTGACCAGAGGGTCCAGCCCTTGACCAGCAGCCCCCCAGTTCAGCTCCACTCTGCACAGCAGCTTCCTCTGCCCACCATGAGCCCATTCACCAAGTGGGAACCACTGATGGAGGATGTGCACCTACACAGCCAGACTCCTGTTGCTGGCAATCTCAACCACAGGCAAGGACAGCCTCCAAAGAAATACTAGGGGTGGAGGACCAATTAACAATTGGACAAATACTGATGAGAGAAAACTTCCAAATTTGCATATGAAAGGAAGAGCCTCACTACATATTTTGAGAAATGGCTTGAAGGGGTGTGGGGTGAAATGAAAAGCTCTGGGGAACAGAATTTGCTGAATCACATGTGACACCCCTGACTGCTTCTTTCACCTGATGGGTACGTAGGCTTCACCTAGAGACTGCAAAAGGCAGTGTAGGAAATGGGTCAGGATTCCCTCAAAATCTCTCTCAGTCTTCACAGATGGCACCACATTCTGAAACCCAACTTCTCTGCTGAAATACCATCTCTGCTACATTCTCCTTTCTCCAAACTCAGGTCTGCCCTCCCAGCTCAGCTCTCCCTACCTCAGGGATTACCCTCTCTTGTACTTGGGAACACCACTTCTTTTCTTGCTGTTCCTGCTGGCGCAACAAAGTTCACAGAGCTAAGATCACCCATCCAGTGTCCCTTCAGCCCCCTGACCTTTACAACATTTACGAAACAACATAACTACAGGCTCCCCGGGTCCACTAGGCTCTCTCATTCCAGTAGCCAATACGACAGATTCACTGGCCACCTTGAAGGGAAAGAGGGATTGTTAAACGCAAAATGATGGAGGCAGAGAAAGATGCACTCGAGGATTCAGCCTTCCAAGGTCTTTTCATGGCACCAAGGACCCATCTTCCCACCCTCCACAGGGCACTGCGCAACATGAAAGAGCCGATCTGATGCGTCCGAGGCCACCGGAGGAGGGGGAGGGCTGTGCTCAATTATTGGTAATAATAATAATAACAATAATAATAATAAACAAAAGAAGAAAAGAAGATAAAACAGGACGCAAGGAAGGATTATCTTCGGCAGCATCTTGCGGTGGCTTCTCTGGCGGAGATAGAGAATATATATCTATATACAGGCAAGGCAGGGAGGCTGGGGAGGGCGGTGCTGACACCATTGACCCCATGTCCCCCTCCCCTCCCACGTCCTTCATAAAGGACGGGCTATCAAGTCTGTAACTCGCTAGGTGATCAAGTCCCAGTCGAAATCATCGGGGATTTCCTCATTGGCGCCTGGAGGAGGCCCTGGAGGCCGAGGGACCAGATGATGAGCTGAGCCAAAAACAAGAAAAAAAGAAGAAAAAAATGAAGAGAACAGTTAGAATCAAAAACTACATGCTTTTTCACAGTGGGCCCTCACGCAAAAGAAACCAGAAGTGATTTGGGCCTTCTCCTTTCCAACTGTCTAACAAAGAAGAACACTACTGGCATCAATCCCTCTGTCGGACAGCATCTCCCAATGTCTGGGGGTGGTCTGCTGTGAAATTCTCCACAGCAGCTTCTACAGAAGTTAAGTTTCAGCCTCCTTTACTTACCTCATAGCTGACTACTGACAGAGCACAAAGGACTTCATCAACAGAATCTTCTCATGTACAGTTGTCTTCAAACAACTAACTGAGGGTGAGGCTAAGCTACAAAACTTTTACGTGAAGTGAAAGAAATCAGGCCTTTGAAATCCTAAACCTTCCCAGAGCTATGACAGAGCCCTAAATGGAGGGTCCCTTGCAGACCATGCTCCCTCTCTACCCACAGTGCTCCATTTGATTACTAAGTGCTTTGGGAGAAATGCACAAAGGGGTTGGGAACCAGTTCTTTAATATTCATTGGTGTAATATGCCTTAACAGCACCCCTTACCTGGGCGATTATATCCTGGAGAGTCCTGGGTGGAAATCTGGTACATAGGAGATGGCCCGGAGAAGAGATGGGGAGGCTGGGGCTGACCATAGGAGTTCACTGTGAAAGGAAATGAATTAAGAAAACAAAAAAACAACTGTTAACATTCAGGTCAGAAGTCTTGGCCCTGACTGGGTAGCAGCTCAGACACAGCAACTCACTCAGACCCAAAGGATACTGAGGAGATGTTCAGCTGTTAGGTCCTAACTGCAAGCTATAGCTTGGTCAGGGATCTAGCTCTTGAAACCAGCAGGAGTTTCTCTATTATTGTAAAAAAAGAAAATTTTCATCCAGAAACACCACAAGCTGGCTCAATATCATCCATTTAGTTCAGTACTAGATGACACACAGTTCTATCAAGACCATCATATCTCCCCTCCCCAGAATGCATCCCTTACTCCTTGTACAGTATTTCTCCAACAAGGGTGCAAGAGCTTTCTCCTTTATTGTTCCTGCCATCTGGAATAGCAATCTCTCCACCTTGCCATTCCTCTCTGCTGGTCACCTAAAAAAGCACCATCCCCTTCTCCTCTTCCAGGTTTGCGTTTTAAATATATTCCTGCCTGGAGGTTGCCTGTCAATACTATGCATCACATAACAGCAGTCTGTCCAGGCCACAGGTATAGGACATCCCAGTTCTTTAAAGCCAGAGGAAGCTGAGTTGCTATGAACAGCTCTGACAGTCTATCTCTGAGTTGTTCAGTGCTGCATTGCCTGGTAAGGTTGCAGGTAGTTTAGGATACTCACAGAATTGGGCCTTCATTTACATTTCATTTTAGTCTCCTCCCAATTACCTTGGTTCATGGACTGCTCCTGTTTGCCACTGTTCAGGGCACAAGAATCAGAAATTCGAGGGGGCTGCTGTGGGCCAACCAGATGAGGAAGCTGACCAGTCTGGGTAAGGAAGTGATTAAGGGAGTCACAGAGGTTGGCAATATGGTGTTGATCCAGCGTCCAGTTCTTCCGCTCAGCCTGGCGCAAACTCTCCATGAGCTCTGCAGGGGACAAAGGACAGTGTCAAAGACAGCAGTCACGCTGTGATCTTCCCTGCAAAGAGCTTCTGTCTTCTGCCCCTAAATCCTACCTCCTCCTCACAAACCAAACTTTATCGTTTCAAATCTGTCACCAGACTCCTGAAGAGCTCCACATCTAGGATACTGTCACACTGACTCAGATAAGGCAAGGAAGAGTTGGAAGGAAAAATCTCAGTTAGCTCTCTGACATACTTTTATGAATTAATTCCCCCTGCCCCAAATCCTGCAGTGTTCATTCAAGTGCTTCAGGATCTTTAACAGAACCCATGAAGTAGGACACCTCTTTTTAAAAATGAGGCAAGTCACTGAGAAATCCAGGCACTTGCCACAGTTACATTGAAAAAAAGATCCCTGCATAGCACTCGCATGTTCTAGACTACAGCCCTAGTCATTGAATCACTAGCCCTAGTCACTAGGCCAACACTGACCTGAGAATTGGGAGTGCTCAATGCTAGACCAGTTCAGCCGGTTTACCATCTTGAAGCTTTCCTTCAGGGAATCAATGTTGGAGCACCAATCAGGGGGAAACGCTGGAATGAAACACGGACAAGATTAATACAGTACAGATCACCCTTTCCCACCACCCTTTAATATAAAAAGGTTGGCCCCTCTTCACCGAAGAGCCTGATGCTACAGCAGATAGAAATCCTTCCTCCCTTGGAAAACCAGGGATGGTATCTCCTTTTTCACTAAGGCCCTGTCTTTATGCTGCATCCCTTAACAGAATCCCAAACCCAGGGTGAATATATCTATCCTCCATTCTCCAGTAAGGAAGCAACTTCCTTCTCAGATTTCAACCATATCTGGCTTTCCCTCATTTTCTACACACAAGTAGGCACTACTTAGGGAAAGCTCACTTATGGGATTTCTGTCTGGGGGCTCCTCACTGCTCTCTTTCCCCCATCTGTGCTTTCCACCGCCCCTGACTCACCAAAGCCAGCATTGTTGATTGAAGCCTGTGACTGCTGCTGCTGGTGCTGGTGTGGCTGCTGCTGTGGGTGGGAGTGCGGGTGATGTTGTTGATGCTGGTGGTAACCTCCATGCTGCATTGGGGGCGGGTGCATGGACATCACTGGTGGAGGGCCATAACCTTCACCACCCTGCTGCTTTCCTCCTTGGGATGGGCAACCCTCTGGGGTTGGAGTGTGGAGTGGGGGAGCAGCACCCACTGAGGAGGGGCCTTGCTGCTGCTGCTGCTGGTACATGTAGTAATTGTGGTTGGAGGGCTGCATGTCACCAAGGAGAGAAGAGAAACCTGCCGAGTAAATGAAAGGGGAGGGAGCTTTAAGACAGCCTGGATCAGACCTCTGCTTACATTATCCAGCTCTAATTTCACACTGCTCATCCCGCTATTAATGAAGCTTCCGGAGTGCCCTCTACAGGCTGCCAACAACCATCACCTGTGCAGTTACGCCCTTGCTGTGCTCCTTACTGTTCAAAACAAAAGGCTCTGCAACAAAGACCCAGATGGATTTTAGTACAGCATTTGGCACTTAAATTCCTCCCTGGATTTTTTCCTAGACTTACCAAAGTAACCCAACCTCTACTGAAATGTCAAGCATGTGTTGTTTTCCTACAAATGACCGTTACGCAAACTTAAACAGCAGAACATTTAAAAATGGATAACTTAATACTTTATCTGACTTGCTGTTTCCAAAGGCTCCCTTGAATTCCCTTCTTACAAGCAGCTTGGTCAGGAATCTTCACAATTTTTCTCACACCGATCATAAGAGGTCATAAAAGACTCTGCTTTTGTACAAAGAGCACACTGTACACATGAGGGCTCCTTTATTACTTTCATTCCTCCTGACTCACTGGGTGTGTCATTTCCATCCTCCTGTATTTCAGGCAACCCCTACACGCGAGAGCATCAGGTATATTCCATACTTCCCCAACACCAGGAGCTCAGCATATCTCTTGTGCCTGCTTCCCCTGTTCATTCTCCCCATACACTGGGGAACCTCTGTGGAAAACCAGTCAGGGGCACTACATGCTGTTAACCTGAGCTACTCACTTCTTACTTTGAGTACCCTTACTTGACTATCTGCAAGCAAGCCTCACATTTCCATTAGATTCAACATCAACCCTTAGAGTATCCTACTACTGTTGTGGGGCAAAAGGATGAATACTGCCATCCTGACTCAGTTGCCTACAAAATTTTTTCAAAAGCTTCAAGTTTTCCTACACTGCCTTGCAGCCTAAGACTTGGGAGGGAAAAAAAAACCAGACAGCTGCTAAGTTTGTAAAATCAGAGGAACACACCAAGTCAAGGTTCTTCTCTACGTTTTTGTAGCTTGCTTGCTCATACTACAACACCTCACACAACAGGCTCCTACTAGGAGTGCCAGCATGATGAAAGCAGTAAAAGTATATACATTTTTATTTCACTGAAGCCTCAAATTCAGGAGGCTCCTCCTACAGTAGCAAACTTTACCTGCACTGTGTGATGGCTGATAGCACAGGTGAGAAGTTCCTGTAATAACATACTCCTTTTTACACCAGGTTAGTATTTAGAAGAGTGTTTAAAGGCAGAAAGAGGTATAAGTTTTTCTGAAGTATTTTCCCTGGACATCTCATCCCTGCAGTGATTCTGCCCTCTTCTGGCTGCTTGCTTAATCCCAGAAATGCAAGATATGAATGGAGTTGGAGCCTCTCTCTTCCCTGCTCCCAATCCACAAAGCTCAATTCTCCAAGGCCTTGTACAATCCTAGTTTTAACTGATTTGAGCAATGATGATTTTCCACTCTCCTTCTGAGAGACTCCAGATGCAACAATCCCCTCCCTCTTATGGTTTCTAGCCTGACAGACTGTGACTGTTTCTCCGACATGCTTTTCTCCAGGACTTCATTTTTCTCAGTTTCTGCCATTTTAGTATTTGCATTTTTATCAACAGAAGGCATTTTTAAATCATTGTGCTTTTTTATTCTGAGAGAACTAGGGGGAGCAATGCATAAAGGATGTGCAGATTTCTTATCAGCTCCTGGCAGAAGTAATTACAGCATGCCAAAGAAGGAAAGTCTGTTTGCACAGGCTCCTGAACGGGGAAAGATCTGAGAGATGCCAAATGGACAAGACTGTGTGGGCAGATACCTGCCCACCCCACATGACGCATGTAGTTACTCACCGTGCTGAGAGGAAGATGATTTCTCCAGCATGGATTTGTAGAGATTTCGGAAGGACCAGCTAAGATCCTGGAAGTTGATCTCAGAGTAGGAGAACTTGAAGTCATGGTTGGCACTGTACAGCGGGGGTGGCACATCGGCCCCTTCACGGCCCTGCCCCCCTGCTACAGTAGAGGCAACATCCACAGGCCCTGCACCCTGCTAAGGGAGGGAGAAATGACCTTTAGCCCGTACTAGGTTTTGCAGCTTGAGACAGAGATCAGAGACCAGATATGCATAGAACATGCACTGCTATCCTGTATCACTTAGCTCATCTTCCAACAAATCTTCCCAAATGCCATTTTCCTTGAGGAACACCAACCACAACCCTTCCTCTGCAGCACAATGGCTCCAGCCTTTTCTTCAGCTATCTAATACCATTATGCCTTTATCCTTATCCCCATCCAACCCTTTGCTAAAATTCACTTCCTCCTTATTTTCTCTCTCTGCAATTTCAGCTCCTTCCCTTCTTTTTATTTTTGCCTCCATATCACAATTTTCACAATTCCCTCTCCTCACCACTTCGCTTTTCCATTCATGCACTCCTCCCACTCTCCTTTTCCTCCCACTTCTATCCTTTTCCCCACGGCTCACCTGACTGTAGTTGGCAATGGGGGTGGTGCTCTGGATCGACATCTGAGGGGTGGCCTCAGGTGGCAAAGAGGCTTCTGTGCTGACTGGAACAGCCCCTCGAGGGCTTTTACTTGCCTCTTGCTCTGGGGAGTCTTGTGGTATCTGTGGATGGGGAAGAAAGAGAAAAGGAAAGAAGCAGAAATCAAAAACAGATGGAGAAGTGAAACTGCAGATGGGAAGCCAGCTCCCCCGCTGTAGAAGATCATGGCTTAAAAAAGAGGAGGACTGGGCCTTAGTCACTGAAAAGTCAGGATAAAGGATTTTAAACAAGATTAACTTTCCTACTGAAGAGCAGCAACAACAGGCAATCACACTAGTTCATTCAGTCCTGGCCTTTGTCTCCCCATCTGTACACCCTGACCCCAAAACACTATCATGGTCTGGTGCTGAAGGGAATTCCCAGCCCACTCCATGCTGTGTGGAAAGAAAAACACTCACGTCATCATCTGGAGGATGCCGCCTCTTGCGAGATATATCCGGACATGTATCTATTGTCCAATAAGAGCCCTGGAAAGAAGACCCATTGGTGAATCCATGATGAAATCACAGAGCTTCCTGAAGTAGAGGGCTGCTGACTCAAGGAATGCAGCACCAACTAAACATTAGGACCACAAGGACCACCCTCTAGAACCTCAGACAACCGTGACTTGGGTGTTGGCAAGAGATTCCTCTCTTGCACTAGGTTGCATTGAACAATGAGGTACAAGGCTACTGGTGGAAGGCAGAATCCTCTACTTTCCACCACTCTGAAACAGGACACCAAAAGGATGCTTTGATCCAAGCTCAGTGAACTCTTCTGGGCCTGTACACTCCATTCAATAGCTTCCTCACAACTTGAATTTATTATTAACTGATGAGAACCAACTCAATGCTGGGATTTGGCAGAGACAGCTAGAAGGATTGCTCTTTTTCCATGGTTGTGAGACTCCCCTTTCAGCATCCACAGAGGGGCCGTGATGGCTAAGAAATAAACTATGGTTAAGAACTAAAACAAATAACGTACAGAGAGGTCTGTTTAGCTTGGACAAGAAAAAGCCAAGGGGATCAAACCACTGTCTTCAACTGCATAAGGGTATTATAAAAGACAACAGAATAGAATTCTTCTCAAAAATGTATAGCACAAGAAGAGGCAACAAATACAAGTTACAGCAAGGGAAAGTACAGTCAGATATAAACAAAAATGTCTTCACAATGATGGTGGTGCAGCACTGGAGCAAGTACCCAGTTTTGCTATCTCCATCCCTGAAGATACTTAAAATTCAACAGATCTCATCAACCTAATGTGATTGTTCCTGTCTGGGAGAGGATAGGGGTACATGTTGACCTCCAGAGGTCCCTTTCAAAATAAAATAGTCTATTTATGTGTGTTGTCTTCTGAATAAATATAAGAAGAGCTCTAGAGTGTGATTTAGCTTTTAACCTCCCATTGAGATCTGAATAATCGGAATAAGTAACAAGCACAGAACAGGTTTTCATTATAAACCCAGCCCAACGTGCCAGTGAACACCTGCAAACATATACCCTTAAGTCAGTTAGGATTTCCTGGAATAAGACACATAATTAATGGTAGTTTTGAGCAGTCATCTTCAAAGATCTACTACTTCAATTTATAGATACCAATGGAGCACCACACAGTCCTTTAAATACAACCTGAAATAAAAGGCGTGAGCAAATGGTCTTTTCTTTTAACTTTAGGATGAGGGGGAGGAAACAATCTTTCTGTCTAAATACATAGGTTCTTGCCCCTACCATCTCACGCCTGCTTGTTTGGTTGTGGATTTTTTTAAACAATAATATCTGCATGCCAAGATGCCAAGTCTTGGTTTTGCTAGCAATTCCCCTTTACAATCTGTATATTCTACCAGAGTCCTATCAGTCCTTAGTAAGCCAACAAATTCCTAAATTCTTGAGTTTTACTCATAAATGATTTCTACAGATTTAAACTATGTGGTGATGACATTTTTTTCCAACACCAAATATTTTGCAGTCTATATAGGTAGTAATTCTGCTCGCATTTCCAAGGATCTTGCCTCCATGAAATCCACGATATCGCATGCTGTTCTGCATGTTCACCAGCAGCCACTATGCTCTCTCATAACAGAACTGACTGGACTACACCCACATTTTGCACATAAAGATCAAGAAGAAAAAGAAACAAAACTAATAAAGTACATTCAATCACACTTTTGACTTCTGCCAGTATCTTTAAAGCCAACTGAAGATCACAGATAAGAAAAATAATTACTAAAACCCTTAAAGCTCCTCTACAGGTTCCCTTTAAGTAAATGCTTCTGTAGCCAAAGGACTGCAGTAAATCTTACTACTGCTTCCATTTTTGCCTACACTTTAGGTTTCAAATTCCAACCATGAGTTAGAAAGGGCAACCCCAGCTTATTCCCTGCAGTTTTAAATTGCTTGCCCAGGAGCATGCAGATTTCTTACCTTCCCAGGATCATCTCTTGGTCGAGGCACCTTTCGAAAACATTTATTCAGAGAGAGGTTATGACGAATAGAGTTCTGATGAGAGAGTAAGAGATACAGGTTAAGTACTACAACAAAAACATACAGTGTTCTGAGTATGCCCTGGAGCGGGTAGAGAAAATAGGATGGTACATACTCAAAAGCCAAAGCTCACTACATATTCCTGGAATGGGGCAGAACAGGAGCTGTGGAAAGGGATGGATTAAGATGACAATATGGAGCTGAACCACCTCTACACCTACAGAAGGTGCAATGAAAATAGCATCAGTGTGATGCACAGGATGGTAGCGATGTGGGTTTTGCGGGGGCTTTTTTTGTTTTTCTTGGTTGGTGTTGGTGGGTTTTGTACACACTCCTTCTTAATGGACCACCACATACATTCAACAGAATTCTCAGAGAAAATGGGACTTCTGGCTCTGCATTTTCTCCAGTTGGTCAACTTAGTTTTACATCAGCCTTATTTTAATTGGTGAGGCTATTTTGCATAGAATTAAGAAAGTAAGTCTTATAATTAGGCAAGAAAGGGTACTGCAGTGATGCAAGCCCTCACCTTCCAACCAATACCAGCATTTTTGTAGTAGGGAAAGTTGTCACAGATCCAACGGTAGATCTCACTAAGTGTCATCTTCTTGGCAGGTGATGAGTTGATGGCGTATGTGATCAAAGTGGCATAGCTGTAACGTGGCTTCCCATCTTGGTGCACTGCAGCTTCATCCTTACTCAGTGTGGCATTGGGATCTGTTGGTGAGCCTGGGGGACACTTTCGGGCAGACCCTGGAGGTCCTGCTTGTGAGGAACCCCCTAATTTTTCAATAGTAGCCCTCAAAGTAAGCTGTGGGAGCCAGTCTATGGAAGTGAGGCTGCTTTCCAGGTCAGAGGCCATGGTTCTGGAAGCAGGAATATCTGTGAGGAGAGAGAAGAGGAAAGGAAACCCTTGAGACACAAAAAAGGTGAAGCCTAAGAACAGAAACATCTATTTGCATTCTTCTTCTGCTTCTCCCCCTATCACAAATACCTGTATGAAGATCATCCTCCTTCATGCATCTTATTCACAGCCAGCCAGAACCATCCAAAAAGGCCTATGACTGTGCCTCAGGGAGGACAATCCATACTGAGAGCAGCTGGGACAGTGCCTTGTAACACTGATGGTAACATTGCTAGGGCAGTCTTACCCAGGGCACTGTTCCCAGGTAAAGAACCAAGATTCGTTTAAGGGAAGTGGAGCCTTTTCAGGAGGTAGATCACATTCACCGCTTTACTACATAATCCATGTAACCTTGGTACCCTTCACCAAGATTTCCTGTAATCCGGTAGGTTTATGGCGTCAGGTAAGAGGAAAATCATAGCTAAAAGGGAATACTCAATTCATGCCATATACAAACCACAATTTAATTAGATCATCTGCAAAGTCAGGACTATCATGATTTGAGGGGAAATTAATTTCTCTCTGAGGCCTAGCCTCTCTTTTTTGCATTAGGTGACATTATAATGAATCCTATTCCTTAGAGCTAGGATTACGTACCTCATTTTAAAACACCAAGATCATGCATTATACTATATATAGATAATTACATCTACCATGTCGAGTTGGAACAGACTATATTAAGCTCATAATAGTTAAAGCTTTGCCTACCATAACCAGATTTTCCTAAATACATATATATATATACTTTTATTGAATTAAATCCTGCTTAATTCACAATATCACAGGCAAGAATTTTCTCCAATTCTGAGGCACAGAAAAAACTTACTTGTCTGAAGTCACATAAGTTTGCAACAGGAGGAGACTCAGGATCTTTTATCTCATAAATGTTATATACTTCCCCTCATAAAAATAAAACACACCTGGCTAGCAGTTGTATACAGGGATTTCTACTCAACAATTATTTTATAAGAAGAAAACATTTAGCAGCATGAACTTGTATGAACTTATACACTTAGCACACTAACTTTTATGTAGTCTGTTGCAGTAGACAAGGCAGCAGAAAGTTCATCATTCCTACTCACAACTGGCTGCATTACTATAACTAGGAGCAGTCCCTTGAAGTCTGGACTAAGGCAGCTAAGTTTCCAAGGCCATGCCTTGCACTGCTCTTTGCATAAAGAAAAGAATCATGTCTTGAAGGGATGCAAATTCTACACCTTTCATTTCTGAAATTAGTCTTTCCAGAAGATTAGATGGTACTGTCTTTGAGCATGCTGGAGCATACACAAGGCAAACACACAAACACACTTATGTATGTATAGCAAATTAAACACCTGCATACATGTAAGAGAGAAGAGACTGACACGAACACACTCGGCTTAGGAAAGATTCGTCAGCAGACACCTCCCACTGAGTGCATCACTCAGATGACTGGATCAGATGAGACAGGGAGACACCCATCTGCATGAATACCAATTAGATACTCATTCTAAAAATAGGCATTTGACAATAACACAGTGTGGATGCACAGATCCAGAGACAGATGCACCCAGCATTTTGACACTGAAGCTACCCGTTCTTCCCCCACAACCATATGCATTACACCTTTCACTTCTGCACTCCAGTGCTCTCACAGCACTAAAGCACTGAAGTCCATACTCCCAACACGTTCATATGCACTAAAGCTTTCATTTCCATGCATGTGCTCACGACATCTCTTAGGGCTCAAACACCTACGCAATACCCCAACAAAATCCGTCCCTCAGCCCCCACAAGCAGTGGCTCCCGAGCCCTGGCCTCAGCAAACACGTCCTAATTGCACAGCTAACTCACACTCTTAGGCACTCACAGACTGAGAAGTACAATTGCAGCACCACAGTGTCTATGGCAAGTGGAAACATTTTTATGTCTGTAGAGGAAAGGAAAAGCCCAACTGCTACTTACTTACCTATCTACTCATCTGCCACACTATCACTTAGGATAGGGATGACTACTTGATACACAGCTAACTAGACGATCCAAGCTGCAAAAGGCTTTCCATTATCCAGCCCCCTCAAGTTCTGCTTTATTGAATAACTCTTTTTGACTGATTTAATCTAATATCAAACGTTTGAAATTTACACAAATTTAAAAAAAAATAGCAGGACTATTCCTTCATGAATAATACAAGGGAAAGGCAACAAGATATTTTTATCCAGTGGGGATGGACAGACCACTGTGTAATCAAAACACAGCTACATTTACATGGTAACTTCACAGGTAAAGCCCTCACTAAAAGCAGTATCCCACTTGGAAGAAAACAAACATGAACTAAATATTAGTTGAATGCTTCATTTTGTAAGTGTGTCTCATATAAATTTTAATTTCTATGGTGCAATCAGAAAACAAATTACTGCTTCCTGTTAAACCATTATGAAGTAGCAGTTGCACTAACAATACAACTCCATAGTAAAATAAATACAAATTTCTCTGTTCTACCTCCCCCCTTTTTGTTTTTTAAGACAAGCAGAGAAATCAAGAAAATTAGGTTATAAAAGCCTATGGCAGATTAAGATACCAATCTAAAATGCCAGAAATTCAAGAAACAGAAGAAAACACTGTTGTTTTCACAGAGCTTCAGATTTGCCCAGGTTATGTCAGTAGAGCATCTGGGATGATTGGCTATGCAATAAAATGTAAGGCTGATAGGCAACATCCCCATCATCAAATACACAAGCTTTTGTGCATTTGTATAAAATACCCTTGTCAGGGAGACAAGCAAAATTAGAATTGGGTCAGATTACACCCACACTAAGAATTTTAATATTTTCATTCCTTGGCTTATAAAAATCTTTGACAAGAAAACAAAATCCCAAAACCTTAAAAAAACGCCCCTGTGTATATATATGTGCTTGTCACCCAGTACTGAAACAACCACTTTTCAGTAAAACGCAGCAGCTTTTTAAGAACATATACGCTAGACAGTAATTTAGGACAGAAAGTGAAGACTCAGACTAAATAGCAATCACATGGGAAATCTCAAAGCAGTGGAATAAGACCTTTTTTTCCAAGTTTGCACTTGATCATGTTACTGGTTTGCTGGCAATATGGGATCTGTAATAATCAGGCACAGTCAAACATTAGGTAAGGTGACAATTCCAGAACCCTTTCAGGGCAATAATAATTCAGTGTAATTGGTTACTAAATTATTTAAAAGAATACTTGGTATGCAGTAAATATTACTGTTAATTTATGCTGCATATCTCATTCACCTGACCCAAGTGTTTGGTGCATCAGCTTGACACTACTTAACGGTACAATAAAACAAGACTGCAGCCAAACCAGAGCAGCTGATAATTCTTCCAACTTTCCTTTCCCAGCTTATTGCCTAGCAAATCTTTTGAACTCTTCTCTCATGATCTCACTCAAACAAAGAAAAAAACAGTAATAACTAATAAACACACTGAACTGAAATCAGGGGTGCTTTAAAAAATCCTACCACATTAGCAAGTCAGAATTAATTTCAAAGAAGTAGAAATAAAGTCAAAGACCAGAATTCACAATCTCCCACTTCACAAGGTAAATGCTATCTGTTTATGTATTTGGCTGAATTTAAAAAGGAAGGGTAGGGTAGCCAAAGTCATAACCACCATCAACAGCTGCAAGGTGAATGCAGAGTCTTCATTTCTCAAGCACTAAATAGTCACAGTACAATCCCAAGTCAGACAGGTCAGAGAGATGCAAAAAGTCCAGCCAAGTACTGATCCCAAACTACAGTTAAACAGACAAGAATCTGTCCAATTCATAAGAAAAATTTATTAAAGAAAATCCTTGCACTGAATACTTTTTAATAACCACTAATTCGCTTGGGACTAGTAATACTTCCCTACAGCTTTCCAGGAAAACTAGTACCTTACTTTGCATCTTTGCAACTAGCAAATGGAAGCTCCTGCTGCGAATGCAAGCCAGGCTTCTCTCTATGGGACAATAAGGACCATCCCTTAGCAGCACTGAGAAATCTGTACTTTGTTCCTTTGCAAATGCTCACCCTAAGCCAGTCAGATCTTATCCAGGATCACTGCTACTTGCATATCAGGACAGAAATACATATGAAATGTGGGGAACAACACTCTAAGGGTCACACTGAATGCAGTTAATAAACATTTATAGCCTGAAACATTCTCTAAGGCTGGACTCAAAGGCTGGTCAGGCAGAATCAGTTAGGACTGAAGTAAGGAGCCATACAATGAACGGCACCATGCTGTACACTGCCTACAGAAGATGCCTATTCTAGAATAAATCTCTGCATTTACATTTTTCTGTGTTTACTTTTTTGCTTTATTTGCTGCTATTCTGATCCAACGAAACACTATGGCAAAAGATTTAAAGGAGACTCAAGTTTCTCAACATGAACTTTGAGAGAAGAAATGCACAACAGACTACCAAGCAATGACAGACACTGCTGTAGAACACCTATGAATATATAACCACTTCTATTTAGGTGCCTGAAACACAGATCCAGTGACCTAACTAACAATATCCAACTAATATACTCAGAGATACTCCTAGACTCTTAGGTATTTAGCAAATAAAACTGGCAAAAAAGGACTATTTGACTGCAACCTTTCTGAAATAGTGTCACAATGTAAAGAGGAAAAGTAAAACAAGAATAGCACATGCATGAAGAAGTGGAGAGCCTCTGGTGAAAAAAGGCAGTTCTGATGTACTCATGTAAATTACACATGCAAAAAACCCTCTGTCCTCATCCAATACAAAAAGGGGAAAATAATCAATTTTGCTGAGTCTAGAAGGAAGAGAAATTTGCCATTTTAAGATATGTGCTTTCCCTCAAAAAGAAGGTGGTGTGAACTAAGATGGCAGGAATAAAACAATTAAAAATCTGATCTTCTCTAAGCAAACATTCTCACAGAAATACTTGTTTCATATAAGAAATAAGAAAAGAGGATACTGATTATCTGCCCCATCTGAAATTGCTATCCATCATTTTGGTAACTACTTGTGAGAAGCCTTCAGGAAATGTTTATATTTCTGGAATCAAACACAGAAGTAAAAGAGGCTGCTGGGTATTGTTCATAAAATGAAACTTAACCTGGAAGGAATGATAGGTGTCATGTTAGTGACAAAAGAAAGGCATTACAGTTTGACAGCACCCTTCTGTCTGCAGTGCCATATGAAAGGAGGAAAACCCATCCATGGGGCAAGGAGGTAAGAAAAATTCTCATACTCTAGAACCATGCTTCCTTTTTTGGGGAGCAGCAGAACTAGCCAAAAAATGTTTTCCCAATCACCTACAGGCTTGCAGATGTGGTAACAGGGGGCACGTGGTTCTTACTATTCATGAGCCACAAAGGGAAAAGGGATCCAACCAAAGGAAGCTACCGTCACCTAAGAGCACATGGCGTGGTATTGCCTAGAGACTATGAATTGTCACAGTGTGCACCTGTCCACGTGTCAGGCTCTGACTCTACAGCCCTGCTCAAAACTACTTCATGTCCAAGACAGAACGGCTTTGAATGCTCAGTGCTATTTCGTGTAAAAGAACAGGGGTGGTACTATGATTACGGTATCCTGAATGGAAAATTTGCTCCAAGTCACACTAAACACTGATACGGTACTGAAAATTACCAGTTAGAGGAAGATGAGAACTTTCAGGCCTTGTATAGCTTAATATAGATTGCTGGACTAATTGTTTTGTTATAATTAAACTGACATAAATGGATATGATTTTCCTTTAATAAATAGAAATCTCAACAAAATAAGGTTCATACTAAGCCTCAAAGAAAAATAAAAAGAAAACAAATTTGTTTTCACTGTCATTACAGATTAAATAAATATCAGAATAGCACATTTTAACACAGGATCTTTCGATTCCCTCCATTTTGTGAAAGGTGCACAAGCAGGCTACAATTTTGTATTTCGAATTTAGTAAATGAACAGCACTGACTGTGCAGGCATTTTTGGTACTAATGAAGCATGAAGTCTTGTGAGAACTATAAAGTCACCCAAAACCTCATGTTGGAAGTGCATCAAGATTCAATTCCAAAGGCAATTATGTCCTAGCTTTGTATGAAACTGACAAATGGTATAGTTTACAAAACCTGACCTGCTTATTTAAACTTATCAACAGATGGCATTATAGCTAAAGTCTGAAATATGCTCATGTCAAGGGAGGCAGTATCTTTATGGGCATAACAGGCTAGGATTGAGCACAGCTAGGACCTTGCCAGATTTTAATAAGATCAACGAATCAAATGTTTTTGTTGTCTGCTGTATAAACATATAGGGGAAAAAAAGCATTGAGAAATACTACACAAATTGTGCAGACACCCCTTAGACAGTCTGAAAAGGTGTTCAAAGTTAGGACCAGTTTGTTTATTTATGATGCTGTGTAAGGTAAAGTGGGGAATATGTAACACCTGTCAAAAGAAACAGTAAATGATACTGAGAATACTGGTATACATAAAATACTTTTGAGCTGGAAATTACTTCCTTTGTAATAAGACTACTAGAAAAGATTTATTCTAATAATAAGCCAAATGTCCCATGACAACCTTCTCAATAACAGATCTGAAGTAAAAAGTAAACCAAGCACTTTGAAGAAGTGCAATGAAAATACATCACCACAGCAGAAGTGTCTCTGCAGCATCCCTCCACCCTCAGTACCACTATGCAGTATTTCACCGTTGGAAGTAGGAGCTGTAATTCCAAGCATATGCCAAGGCAGGAGAGAAATCTTTGACATTTGCTTTAAGAATATTAACAGAACAATTACTTTTACACTGAGAAAGGTATAGGGTACTGGTTTTGGAATAAGTCAAATTTATGAGCACATATCTGGAATGAAATTTTCCCTTGGAAACTCAAAAGTCTGGGGTAGAGAAACAGTATGTAAGAGCAGGTATTTCCCACAGCCCTATGAGAGCACCCAAGTTGAAGGATTTCAATCGTACCTGCCTATCAGAATCACATCCAGTAATAAACCTTCAGCACAAGATATACAAACACTGATATAATACCCAGATTGTCTCTGAAATTAGAGACAACATCAGAAGTAGATCAGCATGCAGACTATCTTGCTCAGAAGATCTGCATAGCATTGCAAAGACATATACAGAAACCCAGGTTGAAAGAACGTAACATGCTTATAAATGAAAACTGTATTCTTACTCACATTTAAAAAAGGGTCTCTCGGTGAAAAAATACTGCTAGCCTTGCATTTCAATGACAGCAATAGTGAAAAGCTTCTACAGTAGAGAAAGGAATGTCAGTCATGTATCGGGAAAATGAAAATCTGACTGCAAGTGGTCAGAACTTGCTCACCAAAGGCTGAACCACTGAAAACAGATTAGTCAATATGAACCCTGCAACAGTTGCTGAAACAAACCACAACCCACTTGTGGAAATGGGTATCAAGCACTAGCAAGAACTCTGTACTGAATTCATAGGAAAAAAGGAAATTGGTATCAAGTGCAGATTAGTTGTACACCATGTGCCCAAAATGTAAATACAGCACATGCTCCCAGGGTTGAGATTACCAAAGCACTGCAGAGAAGCCTGTTAAAGACGAGTCTGAGAGCAAAGCACAGCTTAAAATGAAGTTGGAAAATGATCAGAAGAATCAAATAATACTGCGTGAGGCTCATAAATTACGTCTCAACCACTGTTTTAACATAATTCCCTTTTACTGTTCTGTTAGCTGTTATTCTCAAACTGACAGTACTCTCTTTCAGTAGACAAAACACCTGACAATCCCCAGCCTGGCTCACAACCCACAAAGATTTGTACCACGCTTGAAGGTCAAGAGGATTCAGAACCACACTGCCACAAAACACACACCCATTAATGGTTTCTCTTTGCTTAAAACACTAGTACTGCTGCTTGGCTTTCTGCATCCTACTCACAAAATGCTCCATTTTGTGTAACATCCTGAAACTAAATCTTCTGTTCATCTCCTTACAGACATTAAAAGAAGTCCCTTTCTTCCACACACATGCTTGCCACAGTTGTCACCTTGCAGCTGCAAGTAAATATTATTCTGCTCTAACCTTGAACATTCCAGTCTTCGAGATGTTATGTCTTTGCTTATGGCAATCTTTATTCCTTTTGCAATCATCCTTCTTCACAAAAGGAGCCAGGGAGAGTGGGGTACATATAGTAAGATGACTACCTTTGAGTATCAGTTAGACCTCTGAGTAATTTTCAAAAATGCAAATAATGGCTATTTGCATATTTGAAAACAGCTAATTGCAAATATGCAATTAACAGTGGGACTCAATGATCTTAAAGGTCTTTTCCAACCTTAATAATTCTAGGATTCCATGAAATAAGTACTTTCCAGTATGTCTGGCCTCTATTGGCTGGCAATATTCCTGTGTGTATCAAGGTATGAGTCAGCTGAGGAAGAATGCAAAGAGATGTTCGTGCAAAAACTGGAAAAGCACAACGTCATGCTTGTGTTGCTGGCAGAGCAAAGGACAATGCAGTAAGAGACAGAGACAGATAGGGGAGAAACAGAAACGTGAAGGCCCCTTAGAGTGAGCACAACAAGCTGGAACCTTATGTGGTGGATGATAGCCAAAGCACAGGCTTGTCAGGGAGGAGATGGCAACTTGTTGAGAAAACATGCCAGGAGGACAGCTTCAGCAATCATGTTTTTAACAAGACGAGAAGGTAACACAGTTGTCAGAGGCCAGCAAGAACAGCTCACAGTAACAGAGATGGTAAATGAAGGAGGAAGCATAAGGGTTACCCAAAGAGACTGAGAAAGAAGCAGCAAAAGATTTAGGCCATGAACTGGAAGATGAGTCCCTACACTGTATGTTCAGAGCAAGAACATTTTATCGGCCCAACTGTGCAAGCCTGCAGCAGAGGAAAGCAGGAAAAAAAGGCAAATCTCAAAGGAGCTTTCTTGAGTTCCATACTGGCCTCAGGGGTCTTAAACGTGCAGCAATTAATTTTAAAAATATGTTAAGGTAGCATGCAAAGTTGCATAATTTAATATCCCTGGCATGAAAGAGGTAAAGAAAAGCAAAGAGAGGATACTAGAAGTGGGTCATTGTGTCTAACTTACAAAAAAAAAAAAAAAAAAAGGAGGGATNCTGAAAATTCGTATATCTTTGTAAAATAAAAAAAAAAAAAAAAAAAAATGGAGGGAGGTAAATAGCTTAGTGCAGAAGCTACTGAATGAATGACTAGGATAGTTAGGAGGGAAACTAGGAAAATACGGTCACAAAAGTCAAGGGAGGACAAGATTTCAAGACTGGGCATGATCAAGTGTCAAAAACAGCAGGGAAGCCAAGAAGGATGAAGATGGAATAGAGACCCTGAGACTTGGCCAAGAAAAGGTCATTAGAGATCTCAGGAGAAGCTCCAAGGGCGTGAGAATATCTATACTGAAGTCTACCTACAAAAAACTTCTAGACTGCACACAATCATACAGGATCTTTCAATTTTGGAGTGACTCCAAAATTGAAAGAGTGGTCCCTCAATGAAACAGAAATGTATTGGGGCGCTTTCACTGTTTCCTAATGGCACAAAAACCAGCATATAGAGGTTTTGAGTTCAACATCACATTGCAAGTAAGGCAATCAGCAGCAAGAATAGGCAGCCATTATAAAGTGGTTTTCATCCTTATACTTTGGAGCCCTTATAAAGGATCAATAACCTATTCCAGGATAAATGGGAAGCCATGCATGGAGAAGCATGCAGCCCAAGGTCAGCCAGCAGAGGAGGAGCAGAACCATGCAGAGAACATTGCTCTCCCAAAGCCCAGACCAGTTCTCTACATTCAAACCTTGTCTGCTTTGTTCAGGTAGAGATAAAAAGAATTTCAGGTGTAACTATTCTAAACTCTTTTAGTTTATTTTTCTCTGCAAGTTCCTAATGGGGAGGGAGAATTTGTCTTGGTTTTTACTTAACAATAGTTTTTTTAGGGGAAACTGAGAATTCAGGAACTTTGCTCCTTTAATTTGTGACCACAAAGTGTTCAGATTCTTTCCCAATTATTCAGATTTGAACTTTTAACAGTAATTACATATTTCTGCTATAATCAGCCACAGTCTTTATAGAGCAGAGAGCATAAACAAAATTTGAATTGCTAATGGTGAAAAACAAAAAAGCAAATATTTTTTCCTCGAGGTATAAAAGCTCTCACTCATCATCTCACCCTGTCCCTCATTACTCAGTCTCTTGTATACATAAAAAAGGCCAAAAAAAGAACACACATTCCCTTAGTTCTTGATTTCACATCAAATAAACTGACCAGCTTAGAAAGATGAGGAATGAAGTACTGGGCCTTGCACAAAATGTTCAGCCCAGTTCTGAAAAGCAAGATCCTCAGGTGCTAGAGGGAACCAGAGAACGTCATGGAAGGGTTTTTCATTCTAACCAACTAAAATCCAGCTATTCCTGAGGAAGGAAAGGGGCCAGAAGAGAAGGGAAGGTGGGAGAATTACTTGAGTTGGACTATGGAGACCAAGTGCCATTCCCCAGCCAAGCAGAACTGGATATTTTCAGTGATAAAAAAAGAAGTTTCTTGAGATAACCTCAGACAAAAAATCCTGTGTCCACAGGCATATAATCTAAGAAAAGGCAAACCAGGAACAGGTCAGGATGCAGATGTGGAAGTAAGACCAGAGCCTATGATATGTAGTAAAAGACTCCTGCCAGTGAAGAATCCTAGAGAGGAGATGAGGCATGCTTGCTTGATCAAGAGAAAAGCAGCATTTTAGGCTTCTAGGACCACAGGACAGAATGCCAAAGGGGACCATAAGAGAAAAGAGATGCAAAGAGCAGGAACGACTGAGAGGAGGAGTGGGCGTAGGAGGAAATGCAAGTCAAGAAGTAGGCAGGCTGGAAATATGCTGGGCCTTAAAGGTGTAGGAGAGGAACATGAGTGCCACATGATGCTATGGAGCCCAGGGAGCCAGGAAAGGTCAGGTAGTACCAAAATCTCTGCTGTCTACCTTTAAATCTGTGCTGCCTACCTAAATAAGTATCAGGTTCATAACTGGGTGGGGTGGAAGACTGGGCACGTCAAAGACAGATGGATAAAACAAGAATCTAGTCCAAATCTTAGCAAAGCACCACAGGATACAGCATTAAATTGGTCTTAAAGTTGGTTGTGAGATCTCCAAATTTTGAAACATTCACAGTATTTTGCATTTCAGTTCAAACTTAAGATGAAATTTGCAATTAATTAATTGTGAAAACATACTGCAGCGTGCTTGCTCTCTCTCAGTAACACATATACACAGATGGCCTTTAAAAGTGAAAAACATGAGTACAGGACAGAAATATGTTACAGATTTTTACGTTCATCATATATCCCTTAGAAGGAAGAAGGAAACAAACCCAGCAGAACAGATAGCAAGTAGCAATAGTGCCTCCTACAAAGACAATAAGCATTTGGACGTTGAACACATCAACTGGACATTCTTGCTAAAATAACGTGCAACTGCCAACAATACAGCAAATTAAAGGCTTTTCTTTAGGCTTCAGAGTTAACACAACTGGAGAGTTCAAACATGTCAGCTATCACATTAGGCTGCCCATTAATCTGGGGACTACTCATCTTCTTTAAGATGCCTTCCAGACCAACAGTATCCTTCAAAGTTTCAGTTCTGAAGCATCACTCAGATTCTGCAAATGGAGTACTACAAAATATAGAAGGTTCTGTGTGAAATCACAGGTTACTATTCTACCCAAGGTTGGGAGAAGCAAATGGAAAAATGTGTTCAGAACCATTTTTCATCCTTTGGTTGCTAATGACTGAGATCCAATTCCTGCCTGACAGCTGTGTAAAATGAGATAATCAGCTCAGTCCTGCTCTTGAGGGACAGCTGTCCATATCACAGTTGCCATTAACCACACCTCCTTTCTGACATTTGAAGTAAAGGGCCAAAGATCCAAACTGGGATGCAGACAATCTCCCACTATATGAAGGTCAGCTAAAGTTTAGGGGAAGAGGTAATAACCTGTAACCTGTACCTCTGTGATAACAATAAACTTCTTCAGAGACACGAACATTCAGCTATATTTTTAGAGGGGGGGGGGGAAAAAACCCAACAAAGAAACCCAAACCAGAAGTACTACAGTAGTCACAACCCTCTCTCGGACTGAAAAATTAGATCCCAACTCCTTAAATTGTTTCATTCTTTCATTCCAACTTTTTGGACTCCTTATTCTATCCTAGAAACTTGCCTACAAAACCACATTTCAAGATAAAACCCAAGAACTTATACAACACATACTTAAACAGTATTATAACCTCATGATCTTTCAGTAACATAATCCTTTTCCCATAACTCTTTAGACCGTCTCATTTCATTTTGCTTAAGGGCTTGACCTGAGAAATGCCACACTGCCAGTTCTCAGACAGGAGCTGAGTGCCCATAGGACAGGATCAGACTGTTTCAACTTAAAAAGTCAACTTTTGGAAGCATGAATGTCCAAATTTAAATTTACAAATCCATACATGCACAACTAAGTGTCTTTTTCCTCAAATGTAGAAGACTTCATTGCTTCTGTTCCCGCCAGCTCTATGTTCCTGGGCACTTAAAAGAATTAGGCTATTTCCTTACGTACATTAATGTGGTTTTTGAATTTTAGTGGTAAGGTTTAACATTATTAATGTAAACTCTTACAAGACATAACACTTGCATTTAAATGTGTCTATAGAGTATCCTGCACTTTCATGAAGATAAATAATACTCTCCCTTTTTATTGTATAGATACTTTAGTATAAAATAAATGGTGCAGAACAGCTGCAGTATTCCACCTCAGAGGAAGCTGCATTTTCACCTGTGATAAACATTTGATGTGAATACCATGATCACACTGAAGAGCTGTGCTCTCGAAAAATTATTCTCTGAAATTCATGAGTATGTCCCAGCTTTTATAGCTGTGTTTTAGATTATGAGATTTTCAGAGCAGAGATTGTCTTAATTTTGTGTCCAAGTCAGTACCGAATGCCTTGTCAGCAATTAACAAATAAATAACAATTAGTCTACAGCATACCACTTCCAGCCTTTTATGTCTGTAATGAACATCTAAAAGCTCAGGCAGCAAATAAAGAATCTTTATCATTAATGGAAGAAAAAAAAAGTGTTTCATGTGCAGAAAGATAATTGTTGTGGAAGAGCAGAATTTTGTTAAGGCTGGCATATATATTCTGTAAAGTGCCCTGGCATCCATCAGAGGCAAAAGCACTTGAAAAATGTCAAGTCATTACTGCGAGGAAGGGGGCAGCGTGAGGTAAATTAACCTCAAGAGCATGAAAAGTCAGTTTATCCCCTTGAATGTACAAAGGCCAAAATGCCTCAGTTATCTCTTCCCTTGTGCTAGATAACACAGCTCTACTCAAAACAGGCTGATTGCATAACTATAGGGCAACAGGTAGGAGGGCATCTAACAGTACCCCCAGAGCGTACGTATGCTTGGTGGTTCAGCCTTCCCTTAGAAAGAGCCACCTTCTGAAGCTATGGATAACTGAGAAAATTCTCTGCCAAAATGGGGAATCACTTTGGCATCTTTTGTCTGATCTTGCTAGCATGTTAACCAAGGAGTTCCTTCTTCAGGGACTCCCTGTTTAACCACTGCTCTCCCAAATGGCTTCCCAAAGGGCTCCCAGTCCTGGCCCTTTGATCTTGGATTTCCTCACTGCTATTTCACCAGAAACAGTAATACCTCAGGTGAGATATCCTTAAGCATGATTCTTCTGCTACTGGAATCCGCTTTGGCTTTATTTGAGATGAAGTCTCCCTCAGACTTGATTTCTCAGGAAATCACTACGTCGGTGTCAGAATACTCATGTGTGACTGGGAATTAACGGCCTCATTTACAAAAAGCAGCAGCTTGGCTCACACAACACCAGCATCAGGATTCACATTCCCAGCCCTTGAACGCAGCATAAGACACAGATAAAGACTGGTGGCAACTGAACGGCTTCTTTTGGCTTTCAGAGCAGGTTCCACCAACACTGTCACAGCTTTCATTCCCAGGCCCCTGAGCTCCACAGGACCCACTCTCAAGGGCACTCTTTCCAGAATTCATCCCACAGTCCCTTAGGTACATTAGGACACATATGTCAGAGTACCTGCATGGGGATCTGTACATTCAGACCCCAAGCACAGCGAGGTCTCACCGCACAATGATTTTATTCCCACAGTTACAACCACAGTAGGACCCACATGGAGATCTGACACTCCATCCCACAGGTGCATCCTTGGACACTGGCACTACAAATCACTGCTCCTGTCTCCTCAAAGCTTTTTTTGGCCAGTATTGGCATTCTCAATGTCCCCTAAATGACAGAAATTAAGTCACACCAGTGATGATTAAGGCTGAGCCTAGGATGAATAAACCAGGGAAAGTAGAAGAGAAAGGGCAGAGAGGTTTCTTACAATTAAACACGGCTAAGGTCTCCCATAAGCTAAATAGTGAGGGAAAGAATCAGGTCAATTTCATACAGCATATAAGGGAGCTAAATGACTGAGACCGAGAAAGAGACAGAAAAAGGAGAGGTTCAGAAACAGAAAAAGCTAAAAGATTAAAAGCAAGCAGATACAGTGAGAGAAGAAGAGACACAGAAAACAAGGACAGAAAGCGAGAGAGGACAGCTAGGAATAGAGAGGTGATATAATGTGGTCACTCACTCTGTCTGGAAGATTTTCTGGAGAGAGGTGGATTATCTTCAGTGCTGGTTGCTGCCCTTCACACTCCTTCTCTAAGACCCATACTCAGACCGTTGCTGTCAGCTATTCCAAGGGCTTCTTCGAAAAATATTTCGAGGGCGAAAGGATTGCGGATGAAATCAGGATCTTGAGTATTAAAACAATCTGCTTGGGATTGTCAGTCCCTTAAAACTGATGGTTTTATCCCAGGATGGAGATCCTCTCTCCCTTTCAGGAACTCACCACTAAAGGGGTGTTCCCCTGGGAAACAGCCTTTTCACTGATGGTCAGATTATTTCAGAAATCAATTTCCCCAATCTGCCTACCTAGAAATGTCTTTTCTCTAGGTACACCTTGTCCTTAAGGGAGGGAAAATCTCATTCTCTAAAAAAATTCTTGCTATGTCTATGGATATTATCAGTGAAATCTGCCTTTTCCTCTCCCTGTAACTAGGAGGTGTGTCTTCTCTCCTTGCACGGGGTATTTGAAGAAAACCCTCTCGGGATTAGGGGATGAGAGATCTTCCTTGGGATGAAGGAGGATGAGATCAGTATTGGAAATTACCTCCAGTTACCAGCAACTGGAAAAGGAAAGAATAGCTAAATCTCTCTCTGCTTTCTCTCCCTTGTTTTGCTCTATCACCTGCTGAGCAAATGTAAATAATTAAAATTACTAGGTAAGTATCTGCAGCTCTTGCTTATTTCTGTCTTGGGAACTGCCTCTCCTGGGCATACAGGATTTCTTCTGTAAAGACTCCCGCTACTACCTGGTCTGGAGAAGGGCTCTCTGCTCTGCTTGAGAGAGGACTTTCCTCAGTAGCAGGAGGGAGTAGGCAGTAAGGGTTATTCTCACAATCCTCAGGAACTGGGGTCTGAGGACACCTCTCCCCTTAACAAGTATCGAGGGAGCTCCAGAAGGCTCTATTCCACAGCGAGGAAGAGCAGACCTGCTTCTAGATAGTTACTAAGGCTGGGTGCCGGGGGCCTCTGCACACCCTTGGCTCGTTAGTGGGGAAGGGGCAAGTGTTAAGCTTCCTCACCAGCTGCGGGGAAGGGGCCTGGCAGGGGGGGCCGCCGGGGTATCCCCACACCGGCG
>VZTE01006586.1:672436-694936 GCA_013397775.1 Eulacestoma nigropectus
GAGGCCCGAGAGGAGGCGGGGCCAGGCGGGCAAGGGAGGAGCCGCTGCCATTGGTCACGGCCGCGCGTGTCAGTCACATGAGTCACACAGGGCCGCGCGGGCGGCCGCAGCCGGGCCGCTGGTCGCGGCGTGCGCGCGGGGGCCATTTCCNCTCCCGCCTCCGCTCGCGCATGCGCGCGGTGCGTGACGTCACGGCGCGGGCGGGGCTGTCCCCCGTGGCTGGGGCACGTGGGGAGCGGCGCCCGCAAAATGGCAGCGGGGGGTCCATGTTGTGTGTGAGGGCAGCGCCGCGCGGAGTCACGGAGTCAGTCGGGTTGGAAAAGACCTCAGAGATCACCGAGTCCAACCTGTGACCGAACACCACCATGGCAATAGACCGTGGCACTGAGTGCCACATCCAGTGTTCTTTAAACACCCCCAGGGGTGCTGACTCCACCACCTCTTAAGGGCAGCCCATCCCAATGTCTAATCACCCTTTCTGTGGAGTAATTCCTCCTAATGCCCAACCTAAACTTCCCCTGGCACAGCTCAAGACTATGTCCTCTCATCCTAGAAGCCTTTAAATTTAATTTAGTCACTTGCACAGCAGGTATGACAATTCTCAGGCGTGAAGACGCACTTCACCCCTTCCCACACACTGCAGTGGGGTGCGTTTTGTCTCTTACAGACATTCCCTGTCTGAGGAGTGCCAGCGCAAACCAAACCATCTGTGCTCCAGAGGTTTTAGGCACTGGGGAAGACAGTGGAATATTTTGGGTGGACAGAAGCCCCTCTGTCTCTCACTACCCACAGAAGTGCTTTCCACATGGACTGTCCTCTCTCTTCCATGAGCCCACCTCTGCTTTCAAATAGGACCTGGAACAGTACATACTCTCCCTGAAATCCTCAGAAGTCCAAGACAGGGACATCGGCTGTGCTTGCAATACAGAGAGGCTTTTTTGAAATGAGGAAAGTCCCTGCGTTCATTCCTTAGGGACTGAAGGTTGGGTCTTTGTTTCCTCCAAGACTCGGTGCAGGCTTCATGCCATCACACGTAGCTGTGATAGTCACTTTTCAGGCTGCAGCTGCACTTTAATGTGCTTTGAAGCAGGTAGTTCTGTGAATTGCAGAAGTAACAAAGCCTGGTTTTGGTCTCGTAATTGGATTCTTTGATGACTGACAAGGCACAAGTTCTAACTGAAGCTTTTCCCCTAATTGGTGCATTTGTAATGTCTCTTTTCATTCTGGTTCTCTTAAGCCTTTTAAATCTCTAGTTGTACTGTGACCTTTCCCTCTGCAAGGACAAAAATAAAGTCTGTCTCCTGAATTTGGTCTCTTATTTTCATGAACCCTACATGAGTTCTTGGTTTTTTAGATCTCTGCAAGGGACCTTCATTCTTCTCATGCCTTTTAGCAGAGGTTTAAACCTGGCTCACCCGCTTTTCCCTTGATCTTTCAGACAGGCATAGTGGCTGTAGGTAGGCACGGGAACAGAGTAGGCCTCATTCCCAAGGATCATGAGCAGAGGGAGACTGCTCTTTCTGTTTCCTGAGGTCAAATGCCATGTTTGAAAGAGCGATGTGCCAGCGTATCCTAGGCAAATGTTCTTGTTACCCAGCTTTGGATAATTGGAGGTAATTGCTTTTTAGTGCTTTTTTTTCCCCTTGAAGTGTATCCTCTTTGTGTGAATGATTGGTTAAATATTCACAGAGACAAAAATAGGTGGATTATAAACCCCAGTCTATAGGACATTCAGGCAGTATATGGGAGATACCAGAGAGATACAAAATGACAAATACTTGCTGCACAATGCTTAACTGCATGTTCAGATTGTGGTATCTGACAGAAAGCAGTGCAGTGAGGCAGGAGTCAGGATACAGATCTGCCACAAAATGGGGAAAATATTTTAACCACGATGTTCTTGATCTGCCCCAGCCCTTCTATGGGTTCCCTGTGGCCGAGTTGTGCTGTGAATGGGCCTCTGGGAACAATGTCTTCTGGAATGGTTGGTGGGGGAATATCATACACAGGAGTCTTGTTCTGGAGCTTCTGTTCAAACTGAAAAACCTGGAGGGTGAAGTCAGAGCTGTCAGAGTCTGCAAGTGCCTACACGATTCTAAGTAGTACTTAAATGCAAGCTCTTGTTTGATCTCGGTGCTTGTAAGGCTAGACAGCAGGGGACCCGTGGGGAGGGGACTCTTGGCCATCATGATCTGGCAGACCAGGGTGTCGAGGTCTTCACAAGAGTTTCCAGTGGCTTAGGGTCTGCTGTGCTCTATTCTAGCAGACTTGGCTGAGACAAAGGCACTTTTTTAAGAAGAGAAAGGGGTGTCAGGGCATGAATTTGTTCTGCATACATTTTCAAGTCATACTGTTTTTCCTTCAGTGTAAAACACCTAAAGAGTTTTCCATGAAAAAATTGTTTCCATGATAATTGCACTTCCCTGACTCAAAAGGTTTGCAGCGTTACTACGTTAAGAATTGTGAGGTACTCACAAGGGAAACATTTCAGTTGTTGGACAGACGGACAAATTTATATCGAAGATCAGATTCTGGGGCCCCAAAGCTCACAGAGGTGCTGTTACACGTTGTATTACCACAGGCTCAATATAGCGACATACAGAATACAGCGACAGCAACGTTATAAAGTGATTCTCTCCTAAAATGCCTACATGAAAAGGTACCTTCTTACACAGCAGTTAAGATTCTTAGGTGCATTTTAACTAATTTGACTTGATAGGCTGAAGTAATTTTTATTGGTTTTCTTGCTTGTTAGCCCTGCAGAATAAAAACAGCTCTGAGAGAGGAAGCTGGATACTGTTCCTTCCTTTTGAATTGACAAAATTGTATTCTGAGTTTCGGATGCTTATAGTGAACAAACCAAAAGATCAATTGGTAGCTGTCCTTAAAGGAAAACCCTGTTTTGTGCATCAAAGTTTGGGTCTTCATATTGGGCAATGGTGCCAGGGAAGGAAAGTTGTGGACACGTTCCCAGGACTGGCAGTTAGGAAAGCTCTGGCTGTGTGTAAGTGTGGACAGAAGTTGCTTGAAACAGTAAATGAAGAACCACCTGAAGTCACTTTTCAAAGAGCCAGTACACTTCACAGGCACTGAAGCACAGTGAGTCTGATTAACAGCCTGTCTGCCACTTCAAAAGCAGATGGTGTGAAAATGCAGACAGGATATAAAGTTTGATCGCAATAACTCAAACTAATGAGCAGTTCATGCCATTGCATTCTGACTGAGAAGCAGACATCAGAGTTAACAGTAAAAGATTAAAATCCTCAGAAGTGCTGGCGGATACCCATGATATCAGCAATAATAATAGTCTTGGATGACAAGCATTCCTGTGGATCAAAAGGAAAATAGGGTACCTGTGTGGCTTAACTTATAATTTCAGAGTCATGCAAGAGGTTCTTCAAAATTTACAGTAGGGAGAAGCTTGAATTTGCAGCATTTAATAATTAGGAGGGAAGACATAACAGGGAGTTGCAGAGCAAACAATGAAAAGGATAAATGAGAATCTTCCTGGGTGTGAGAACTGGGAAGCCTGTAAAACAATTAGTGGATGTGTTGGATCAAGGGAGGTTAAAGAGAACAATCAAGAAAAACCTTGTTTTTTCACGTACGCTTTCAGTTTTGAGGCTTTTGTATTCCTGTTCTGCGTGCATTCTGTTTTTTACAATGAAGCAGCTTTCAAAGATTGAGAGTTCATAATGAGAAATGTTGGACCAAACTAATAATTTTAAAACATAATATGGTATACTTCCAAGAATTCCAGAGAACTTCAAGTGAGAAGTAGTGGGGCATCTTGGCCTCTTGGGTTAGGAAAACATGTGGTCTCTCATAGAAAGCTGCCGTGGTACCAGGGCTTCAGGGAACACAACACAGACTGTACCCACAATTTTAAAAAAGGTGCTAGGGATGAATCAGGGAAGTAGAATAGCGAAGCTTTTATCTGTTTCTTGAAGGCTGGTCGGAATGGTAATTAAAAACATGTCAAAACACCTGGAAGATCCTGATAACTGAGATTAATTCTTTAAGCAAACAGTATCTCATAAATCCTCTTCTCAGTTTTTGGGATGTGTCAACAAAGAAGTTAATAAAAGAGAAACATTTGATCTGATACGTTTAGATTTTTAAAAGGCCTTTGAGACTGCTCCACAAAGGCAGAATCTTGATAGGGAAAAGGGATTACCAATGGAGGTCACTTTGGGCCTTATCTTGTTTCATATTTGAATTCATGGCCTTGGTATAAATAAAAAGAGCATTTGGATGAAATTTGCTGATGGCACAAGGACAGAATGATCAGGATGTTATAAATGAATACTGAAAGATGGATGAAATGAAATCTTGGATGAGATTCGAGTATGCAAAATTTACTACCATGGATATAGGGACTAATAACATTTGTTCCTGGGAACTCACCAACTGGAAATGAGAGAGAAGGAGAAAAAAGGCTCTTTCGGTATTAGCTGGTCACACACCATGAACTCCTAGAAGGTAGATGGTATACAGAAAAGTATCAAGAGAATGTTGTATGTAAAAAGTCTCACAGAGAATATTGTGAATATTTCTGATCGTTTGTTCTCAAGAAAGATCCATTCAAATGGAATCAGGTGTAAGAATGGCTTTTAGGATCTTCTGGAGAATGAAGATCCTACCACCAGAACTTTGATTTTAAAAATTTGCCTAGTAAAATGAAGGCTGGAAAAGGATCTGATGGCTATCCAGAGACACACTTGATGGTAATCAACAGATAGGGAAAGGAGCTTTTAATTGGGAGGACGCTACAAATTTAAGAACAAATATGTTGCCCAAAGTGAGGGTAAACAGTAGGAAAAAAATTCCAGAGTTAATTAAGGGCTTTCTAAAATGTCCTTCCCTAAAATGACCTGTAGAGGGAAGGTGACTGGGGAACACAACAGTATTTGAAATTCAGTCTCAACAGTGCAATTGCAAGGGCTGATGTTACTCTTGTGGGGTTTAAATTAACTCTATAATAACCATAGGCATGAGATTTTATCACCATTGAGGACAATGTTGTACGAATGCTCTGGAGATGGCACAGAAATCTGTCCTCAAATAGGAGACTTCAGGAAATGGTGACATGAGTGACTAAGGCATGTAAAAACTGCGAGACATTGGAAAAACTGAGATTGCTATTTTGAAAAGGGGAGATATAAAAGTGGACAGACAGTTTATAAAATAATTGCTATAGTAGGAAAAGCAGACTTAGCTTCTGTTCTGCCTGTGTCATATATAGGAGAACAAAAGGACCATTCAATGAAACTGGGAAGTGAAAATTGGAAAGCACTTTTCCATATCATGAGGTTACACTGGAGAATTCATTGCTGAAGGAAGTGGTTGAGCCAAATGCTTCACTAGCTTTCAGAAAGGCCTGGAAATTTTTATAGCTCTCGTGAATGTCTAGTGCTGTCATCAGTGGCAATACAACTGGGGCAGGAGTATTTGTTAGGGTTACGTCTCCACAAGCTGATGAGAGGTTCTGAGAGGGAACATCCTGGCTACAGATGCTGAGTTGTCTGTTAGGTGACTGATGCCCGGGAGAGACAGTAGCAAAGAATGTCCCAAGGATGTGTGAGTCACACTGAAACATAACTGAATTTAAAATGAAGATACAGAGTTCAAGAAGGAGACTGACTAATGTTTCCTTTCATGGACAGTCATCTGCTGTCCTACTCTTTCACTCAGATTGAGGTGGAAATAGGAAGTGGAAACAGCCATTTAACTCTAACTTAATTCACTTTCTTGTCTGAACTATTCAAGCTTTCTGATCAGTCCACATTTGAAAGCACAACATATTCCTTCAAGTGGTGTTTACCATTGGGCAATGATCCTAATTAGTTGCAGGGTTCTTTGACAGTATTGCTAATTATATTCTAAAGTTGTTCGTTTACAGGAATAGCCAGGATCAGATGCCCTTCTGTCCAAGGAATGAGGAACTGGGACAGCTGTATTCCTGTGCATAACCAGAAGGTTTTTGTCTCGAATGTTTGAGGAAACACAGGATAAATAGAAGTGGGGGAAAGTATTTTTAAAGGCTTTTGAAAGGTTTTCAGTGCATTTCTGAATGGCTGCTGTCCCAAAAACACTGTCCCCTTCTGCAGGAGTCTGTGTCAGGAAGAGAGATTACTTGATACCTGGTAATACATTGGTAAGAAACATTTGCAGAATCCCTAAACACCAGAAGGCTTGGTTCAATCTGTGAGCTTTGAAATCTTAACATGAATCATTCTTAGTCCTTCTTAAAAATTGGTATGAGCCAGTAGTTCTGCTCTGGGTTACTTAAAATGGCATTGCTGAGGTTGTGACATGCAGTTGGGGATGATGCAAAATATTCAGAGGTAAGTTAGTCTGCAACCTCTGGAAAAGTTAATGTCAGCAAGATGAGTAGCCATATACCCAAAATAACCAGTTCTGTCCTGGAAGAATGGTTTACCACATGTATCCTATCGGTTTTAGAACAACTATTCTTTCCCGACTCCATCTTTGTAGTGATTTTTGCCATCTGCAAGCCAGTAGGTGAGGGATGCAATGCAAGAGGTATTTCCCAGCATTTCCTCTTCAGGTATTGGTAGGCAGCACAAGATTTAAGGAAGCTCTCCTTTCCAGCTGTGAAAGGACGTGGAGATCTGTCGATGAAGCTCTGGGAACAAGGAACCCTGTGTTAAGCACTCAGAGTAACCTGGCTCTGTTTCAAATCAGCATTGGCTTTGGTTCTTTTAGGGAGACTTCATGTTTGGGATCAAATCAATGGGAGTTGTGGGGAAGAGCACAAATGTGGTAGAGCAATGCACCTATTAACCAGTGTTTCCAGTAACCCGGGTCCTCAAAACCAGCAACAAGCTCTAATTTTCAAAAGGCAAATAAAAGAATAAGTAAACTTGACTCTGTCATCATAGTGAATCAAACATTACATGTAGAGACACGTTAGTGAGAGATGACTTTGAACCTAAACTGCATTAGTCTCTTGACCCAAATTATTTTGGTACTATACAGAGAGCCTGAAGTAATTGGGCCACATGAAAAGTGAACAAAGTGTCGATAAATTGGCTCAATGCCCACTCAGAGAGTAAGGCTGACTCTGGCAGTAGATTAAACTTTGATTTTGAGGCTACTGGGTATGTAGTGGCTGTACTGTTAAACTCATCCTCTGTAACAGTCTAGCTGCAGGCAGACTTCCTTCTGGAACATTCCTTCCCATGTGCTAACTTCTAAACTGTGTACAGAACTGTAAGGACAATTTCTAGTGGGCTGCTAACTAAACTTTAAACATCAAATTTTAGTGGGGAACATTCCCAGCCACCATTTCAACTAGTGCTGTTGTGTAACCAAATAATCTCTTTCACAAAATCATGCACAGTGACTGAAGATCTGTTCCTGGCCTAAACTGTAAAAAACCATTAGCATTCTCAATAAAACCCTGTGTCTATGCAGTTTGTAGAGGCTCCCGTGTCTTTCAGACCCATGTGATTCATTGCCACCATACAGTGGTGGGATGAAGTTTCCTCATTTTGGAGCAGAGCGGTGGACTGACAGGTCGGTTGAGCTGCCTGCATTTGTGGTGTGACTCTCGAGTGCTCTGTGGCCTGAGGTAGCAGTTGTGAATGCACTGAACATGAAGATGAAACATGAAGCTGTAGAGAACTGGATGAGAAAATCACTGCCAGTTACGAGCCCTTCAAACACTCAGCCTTCCTATCTTGAAAGTGAGAACTTTCAAGTCAGAACTGATGTAGAGAATAAAAAAATAAATGAACTAAAGTGAAGGATGTTTACAGCTGCATCAGGGCTTTTCCAGTTGGCCCCTGTTGGAAGTGGGGCTGCTGCATTGCATAATTCCCTTCTGGGACCATGTTGAGGGTCACAGTACTGCCAGATATCCACAGAGTCCTTCTGCTTTTGATTTAATGTTGTGAGTGCAGCTTCTGCTCACTGCTGTCTCCTGGGATCTAAATAAAGGATTAAAAGCAATGCCTCACCTTCTGCAGGGGAGGGCTTGTTTGGGCCCTCACCCACATCCTGTGTCTGGCAAGCAAGAGCAGACACAGGAGACTGGGTCAAAACCAACCTAGAAAGATGAACAGCACCGAAACAACATCAGTGGCCATCATTAGTTTTGTGTGGCAAGGGAAGGTTCAGCCCTGAGCTGGGGCCAGTGAAGGAGCTGCTGCACTTCCTCGGATTATTTCACATGGAGCAGAAGGTGATGCTGGAGCACCAACATGGAGCTGGAGTGTGGCTGGCTGCTCCTGGGATTTCATCAGCTAAGTTACATGGGAGTGACAAGATGTCATGAGTCATCCTTGCCTGTGGGAACAACAGAGTGGGAAACTCTCTGTGGGCTCTCTGCCTGACTGGTAAAGGCAGTTTGTTGGAGTTTAGGCAGCACGGTCATGAAGGAGGTTGGGTGGTTCCAGCAGACAGATGTGGCTCAGCTGGAGCAGGGAACAGGGGCAGGAGCAAGACTGGCATGAGGGAAGGTACAAAGGCAGGGCTAAGCATAAGTGGGAGCAACAACCAAAGCAGGATTGCAATCAAATGCCATTAGGATGTCCTGCTTCTGCGTTGTCCATGCAATCCTATGATTTGGTGCCCTCCTTAAAGGGGAAGGGAATTATTCTGTACCAGAGAGCAGTGAATTGACAAGAAGGTGAATTTGTGGCCACCTTCAGAAATGCTGGTGCTGCAGTGTAAGACAGGCTCCAGCAGAAGCTGCAATAGTGCCCACAAAAGGAATGTGTCAGGGCAAACCATCTGATGAGAGAACTCTGCCTTTCATGAGGCCTCTGCCCCTAAGCCAGAGATGGGATGGGGCCCTGGGCTAGACAGAGAGGGAGTCTGAGGCTGGCTTCTGGTTCATATGTTCCTCGATAAGCAGGGATACAATTCTTTAAGGAGATTTCTGCAACAGCCAGATGGGGTTGGTAATTGTACATTCATTAACTGACCAACTGTGGATAATTCATTCAACAACTCTCAGAGGCAGAGGGAAGATTTCTAATTCAGGGTGAGCTAAACTGCAGGATTTGGAGGTTAGGAGAGTCCTGACTACAGCACATGGAATAGTCAAGAAAATTTCCAGTGTTTAATTAAAAACTGTGGAGAACATTTGCAATGGCAGGTGTAGTCTGAAATCTAGATATCAAATCAAATCTAATCTAATAGCATTAACATTCTCCCCTGTTCCCTTTTAAAGTGAGGAAATTTTGATGTGGCCCGAGTAAAGACCTGTGGAATAAACAGAGTCACACACTCATTTACGTTGGAATGGATCTCCAAAACCATCTGGTCCAACCTTTGCCCGATCACCAGCTTGTCAACTAGACCATGGCACTAAGTGCCAAGTCCAGCTGTTTCTTTAACACCTCCAGGGATGGTGACTCCACCACCTCCCTGGGCAGCCCATTCCAATGGAGGAGAACAAGCCCCTCTCAGAGAATAGGGGGGCGCGGATCTCGGTAATTTGCCTGTACTTTCGAGTGCTCTTCAGTTGCCACCAGATGGCAACAGAAATCCGTTTCAGCGCGGCAGGATCCTGCAGAGACTGCTCAGTTCCAGCTGCTTTCCGAAAAAAATAGAAGCTGACGTGATTTTGTCGTCACTAGGCGCGTACGCGATGGCTTTCGATGAAGTCGGAGCCCTGAGGACAGCGAAGGAGTGGTGACTGGCGAGCTGAGGCTCTGCTGGCCGGTGGTGGGCTGGTGGCTTGGGCCTCACAGCTGTGGGCGGCCCCTGCTCACGGTTCAAGAGGAGCGAGGATGTGCCGGCCCACACTGCAGTCAGCCTCTGGTGGCTGTGCAGATGTGATCTCGGTGACCCAGAAACAGAAATAGCTGGGGGTGAATTCAGGGCAGGCGCTGAGAGAGATGGTCAGGCTTTGAGAGGGCCCCGAGAGGCACCATAGTGGGGAGAAGTGCAGTCCAGTTTGGGGCTGGGGGGGGACGGCAGACAAAGGGGGATGCAGGGCTGGCAGACTGAGTCATGCGGCCACTGATGTGGGATTTATCCTCACATCAAAATTCGTTTTCTCTGGCAGCCTCGGTCACCATTTTGACCTCAGATGACTTGAGCACGGTTGCCATGGGAACTGGATTGCTCTTCCCTCCATCCCCTCCACTTATTGTCTCCTCTGAGAAGCAGCTAGGTGTTCGTCAAACACTACAATACAATCAGCCATCCCGCCTTGCCCTCTGCCGCTAAGCGGCGGGTGGTCCTGCCTGTCTCTGCCCTCCTGTTCTGCAACAGGTGAGGGAAGCGCTGCCAGATCTCGGCTCTGCTTCCCCCTGCCCCCAAGCATGAGCACACACCGCTTAGCAAACCCTGCCTGAGTGAGCGGCCGAGCTGCTTTCCTGGGGCAGCAGGCACATTTTTTTAATCCTATAAATAACTGTCAGGGTACATCACGGCACACCTCACAGCCTCGGCTCAGAAGCAAACAGCGTCAGACAGCTAAGTGACTGCAGGAAACGGAATCCCTAAAAACGGCCCTCTGGTGTCCAGGATCGGCAGGGCTGAGCTTGCGAAAGAGGGGTTTCCCCGTCACGCACACAGCTAATGGAGCTAATAGAGCTAATTTAGCTAATTCTGAGACAAGGGCTGGCTCATCTGCCAAGTCCTGGCAGAGTTACAGCTATTCAGAGAAAGCAAAAAGGAAGAGAAAGGGAAGAAGGAAGAAGGAGAGGGAAGAAGGGGAGACTGGTGAGGGAAACAGGGAAAAAGAAAAAGGGAATGGGTAGAAGAACTGTGGTGAGGAGAGGCAGCAAGGTGGATTGACTGGGAGGGCAGCTGGAAAGCTTTGTGATGGGCACCAGAGAGGAGGGTGGGGCACAGCCAGAGGTGGGAGGTTTGAGGAATGAACATGTTGAAATAAATGCTTACCAAGATTTAAGTACCCCTGAAAAAACATCTGAAACTTGTAGCTAAAACCAAGATAAAGGAAATTTGAAGTTGCAAAAGGATCTAGAGATGAGAGCCTTAGAAAAAAAAAGAGACTTGGCTGTAAGACTGCGGTCTTACGGCACAGGAATGAAATCCAGAAACTCTCTTCAATACGCATACAACAGACATGACGTACATTGCAGAACCCCTGCAACAAAACAGCAAGAGCTCTGCTGTTGCCAAATAGTGCCTTCTGTATTGCACTGTCAACAGAAAGGCTCTAGGAAATTTTACAGATCTGTGCACATCTGGGGAGCAGGCCAAGAAGCTCCAGCTGCCTGCTAAACCAAGATCATACATCAGTATTTAAGTACAAAAGGATACAGCAAAACAAATAACTCTTTTCCATGCTATTTAGTATTATCCGCAATACATTATGGATACATGTGCCTACGTGTTGTTTTGTAAATGATCTGGCCTTTTGGGGCTTCCTGTTTATCATTTTCTTGTAGCTTCTGCCCTCTTTCAACAGCAGTGAGGTAAGAAAATTTAAGCCACTGGAGGAAATGGTTAGGTGCCATGAGGAGACAGGAGTGTTACAGTAGATTGGTGTGCATTTCAAGAGAAAAAGGCCTACTAATTGACCTTAAAGTTGAATGAGAACACAAAATAGATACCTAGAATTGAGCTGAAGTTCCCCCAATAATTCAGCCATTCGCAGTCTCTGAAGAACTCTGCAGTTCAGCAAACAGAGGTGGTTCAGGTTCTCACCCGGGTGCCTCACATGGTTTGTGTCCCAGGACAAAGCGGGGCAATCCAGAGCCCCCCTTTCCCTGCACTTAGTGCCCTGCCTGGGGCTCTGCACACCGGCCAGCAGAGGGAAGTGCTGGAGTGAGCTGGATCCGGTTGCGCAGTCCGGTTTTTGCCAGCACCTTCCCGTTACTGGGTACCAAAGGCACCAGTGGGAAGGTAGACTCGGGCCTCCTCCTTGTTCTTGACATTAGCTCTTACTCAGCCCTATCTGTAACCTTTTGCCTTCATGCTTTCACCTCAGCCTTATTTTCTAGTCTTTTTTGTTCCCTCTTTGCCTCCCTGTATGATTAGCCACAGCCTTCTTGGATCATGGCCTCACCTTATCCATATCTAAGACGGAAAAGAAGTTCTTTGTTCTTCAAAAAAAAAAAATTGTCTTTGACTTTGAGGCAGGAGCGATAAACTTGGAATGAGAAGCAAGCACATTAATGTAAACACATGTGGAAGGGGAAGCAGCTTGTATCCTGTTTAGGGTAATGATCAAGTTGTGAAATGCAGCCTTTTTTTGGTCAGAAAGGGAGGAAAAATAGATAAGTTTCAAAAGATAATGACCAGAACAAAAACGAAGAGAGACTCTTGGAAAGCATATCAGAAACTGATAAAACCAAATAAATATGCAAAGTAGTCTTGCCTCAATTAGGATCGTTAACATCACTTAAAGCCAGTCTGCTGAGTCCATATCAGGCTGGTTAAATGACCACATTATCCTTTGTGGCTAACATCACACCTTAAACTCAGTCTAGATTAACTCAGAGAGAGAGAAAGAGAGAGAGAGAGAGGAAGAGGTAGGTATTGGAGAAAACAAGGTTGGAGAGAAGAAGGATGATGGAGAAGAGATTATGCATAAAATTAACTGTTGCAAAGGCAAGGGAGATGTGTAATGTACAGGTGATGGGCAGTGCTGGGTAGAGAGCAGGGCACAAAAGTTTGGGGTGAAAGGGGACAGGAGAGCGAGTACTTGGCAGATGCAAGAGCATGAGGTAAGAAGAGAAGGCTGGGGGGATCCAGCTACACATTTCTATTGCGTTACCTGTCTTGGAACTTTTGCTGCAGAGATGCTAAGGTGAAAGAGAACAGAAGAAGTACCAGGAGGTGGGGAGCAGGGGATAATGGGATTATAAAATTAGAAGGCTTGAAGTCTATTTCCAGGTCTGGCATGACTGATCCATGTCATCTGGCAAGGGCATTAAATAACTCTGACCTTTGTTGGGAATATTTGTTGCTGCTGCTGTGGACATTTCTCCGTGCAATCCTTAACACGCTGTTCTTAGTAAAGGACTTAATGACAAATCAAGGCTGACTTTATCTGGAGTGATATTAATATGCCCAAGAAGATCCCCTCGTTCTAAGGCCTTGCTGGTTACAATGGCTCATGCTGTCATTGAACCTAGCCGTACCTAACTTATGAGGGGAAATAAACTGGTGTACATCTCAGTGGGGTAATTATTCTGCTATGATTATCCTTACATCTCTTTCTCTACAAAATAAAAACTACCTCAATTTGTAACAAGTACACACTTTCAAAGCCATTTTTAGTCTGGAAAAAAGTTTTAGAACTTTGAAACAACATGCACACCAAAACCAGATCATATAACTATCAAAATAACCATTCACTGTGAAACAGGCTGATAAGAGATTTTTATAACAGATCTGAGACAACGTGACTCACATGAAAAACTACAAGAGGAATTTGTTTACCCTTGTCAAAAGCTGCCCATTTGTGACCTACACTTCAACAAATTCAGACAAAAAGCCTAAAATTATCCTATGCACAATGGAAGAGTCACATTTTCTGTCCTTGTTTGTCCCACAATGGGGTGGAAGGAAATGTCAGGTGAACTCATCATGCTTTAGGATGCTCACAGATTCCAACACTCCTTGTCTGAAAGAAGGAAAACTGTCAGCCTTTTACAAAGTTCATGAGCCAGTGTAATGCCAAAGTAGTCACATTTGTTGTATATACATAGAGGCAGAGTCCTTGTCCCAGGTGGAGCAAGTCAGGACACCTGGATTGCTTCAGCTGTGCACAGAAGACAACTGGATAGCTTTAAAGAGGAGGAAGTGCCCTATCGTGCTTCCAGGTCTTCATACATGCATTTCACCATGCCCTTTGGCAATCCCAGAGGCACTGGGGAACTGCTGCAGCCTACTTGTGTTTAAAGAGTCAGCCTAACCCTGCAGGGCCAGTGTTTCTGTCCCTCCAGCCCCTCTGGGGAACAGGGAAAGGACAGCAAACCAAGGAACCTTGCAGACACTGCATCTGGCCAGGACTGCTAGTCTCAGGTTAGTGCTGGCATGTTGGCTCTGTCCCTGTGACAGTGAGATCCCCTCCGCAGAATCTCTGCCCCAGCCTCTTGGGAGTGAGTCAGGGAGAGGGTGAGGGAAAAGGAGAAGAGGTCCTGATGGTCTGATCTTGGACTGGATCTGAGACCCAGCAGTACTAGTCTGGGTTACTGTCTTCAGTGTAGCCACATTCCAGTTTCCTTGGCCTTCTTTTCACCAAGATGACCAGTCCTGTTTGGTCAGTGCTTGTGGGAGGCCAGCAAACAGAAGCTTTCTCAGGGGACAGGTATGAAGAGAACAGCCCCTCTGTTCCTCACAATGGGAGACGATCTGGAAACAGGGTGTGATGGCACAGCTGATGTGCCGATCCAGATGTAGCTCCTCCTTTTGTTGTGCTGCCTTTCACCTTTTCCTCAGTGAGGTGAGGCTGGCAGGCTGTGTGGAGGTTGGAGATCAAGCCAGGTCAGCTGAGACTGGAAGCCTGGCAGGTGTCACAGTCTCCAGAGCAGAGCAGGAGGTGTTGCCCTGAGGAAAGCGCTTAGAAAACGGAGGGTAATTGTATGAGAGGGAGTTAGGAAGGCAGTGGAAGAAAATGTCATAGGGCAAGTGGTGAGGGCAAAGATTTCAAATGGTAACAGAGCTCCTCCATGAGGATTACCTGAGTGCATAACAGAGAGATGCTGTAGACAGAGGGGGCCCCAAGGGAAAGAGGTTTGTGTGAGAGCTGTTCTAAGGTAGGAATAACAGAAGTGGTATCTGGGGTGAGCAGATGCAGCCTTGTCTGTGTTGGATTGCTGTGTTTAGTCTCCAGCCAATTTTTCAGGTTGTAATAGCTTGTGTTTGCAGGATTTGTGCACTGAGTGGCGTAAGTGACATCTCCTGTTCTTACTGAAAGGGAGTTTAATTTATTGTTCACTTAAACTGCTGTGGGTCTGTCTTAATTTCACATCAGTGGAAGCTGGGAGATTCCCAGTGTTGGGTCACAAAGTGGGACAGCTCTGGTAGGGCTCCTGCAGGCACGGTGGGGATACAGGGAACACACAGTGAGTGGAAGACAGTACTTGAATGCCTTTTGTTGCTGCCAGATGTGGCAGCACCTTTCTGTCTGGGAAAGAGCCAGAGTGAAGTCAGGGCTATTGTAAGATCCTCCCTACATGGATAAAATCCACATCTGCTCCACGTGTCCTACTCCCACTGTTTAACATTCCCCAAGTCTGGTGTACATATGCACTTGCTCCTATTCTGATTGTGCCTTCCTGCTTGAAGGACGACAGAAAGGGGTGCAGAGGCAACAGAAGAGAAGGATAAGCTATTTCATTATGTAAAGCGTAGGGAATAAGGTATCTGCCTTACATAATGGAAATCAGCCTCAAATGGAAATTTGAAAGAAAAAATGTTCCCTATCAGAGATTCTGCCTGGACAGTTACCCCACTGAGGTATCTTGGACACCTTCATGCGTTCGGGGGGAGTTGAAATATAACTACCCAGCAGCTGAGCCTGTGATGGGAGGGAAAACAGAGAGGAACTGGAAAAGTTGGTACCTGCTGGGGATAGTGGGCACTGCTTATAGCCTGAGAGACACGTGTGTTTGTCATCTGCATCTCTCTGGATCTTTGTAGCCTTTCTGTAAGAAAAGAGAGGACCCAAAACGACCTCCCTGCTGTCTTCTGGGCACCTTGAAAATTGATGGATGGAAGGGGCTGGGCAGGTTTAATGTCCACACCTGCTGCCTGGCAGGAGGAGACAGTTGATCACAGAGCACGCTGAACTCATGTAAACCTGCTTTGCCACAGCAGTTTACATCAGGTCCAGATTATTAGGTGATTAGGGAGCCAAAATTAGAGACTCAAAAAGTTGTACGGTATTCAAGCATGTCGTGTTGTGTCTCTGTGACTGGCAGGCCTTTTACTTACCCTTCAAGCCACTGAGGTTTGGTTTAGCCTTTTGAATGTCCTGGGAGGGAGAACAGGCCATAGGGCTGCAGGAGTAGGTTGCATTTTTGATGTTTTCTTCAGTGTTAGCTTGGTCCTCTCTTAGTTGTTGGGAGGAGACAATCTGTCTGTTTAGGACCAATATCACAGAACTCAGCAGCTCTTATTCCTCTCAGTAAAAAGTAAGAATATGCTTTGGCTCACATAGGCTGTCTCAACAATACTTCCATGCTCTCTGCAGCAATTTCCCAAGGGCTGCATCCTAACTTCTTTTAGTGTACAGCACCAGCCAGTGACTGGCTTTGTTTTTCTTCCTAGTTTAGGAAGTGTCCTACTGCAACATCAGTTTCTCAGTCATCTAACCACAAAAATTTGGAGCATGACTCTGAAGGTCATTTTCTTGTTTCTGGTCTGGGCTAGATGGACAGAATCTGACATGTGTATGTTCCCCGATAGCATCAGCTGCACACATTCCCAGCAGGCAAGTGAGGGTTTATGATCCATAACTACACTTTCTTGCATCCCAGAAAATTGTTTGTTGGTGCCAGAGGCTTCAAGTAAGTAAAGGAGCATGAAATCAAGAATGAAAACAAACAACATTGAACATACAGCACTTGTAGTGGATCTGTTCAGCAGACCTAGCAGCTGCCTGTGTCATGGTTTCTGCTTTTAGTCCAGAGGGAAACTGTGGATTGCCTAGCTGGTGAAGCACTGGTCTGGGTCTCTGGATATTAGGGTTTGATTTGTACCTCCATCACAGATCTTCTCTTGGGCCAAACAACGTAATCACTACATGTCAGGTTTCCATATCAGCAAAACAGAATTAATATTACTTCTTTTCCCTTATGTATGTAGGCCTTGAGGTAAGTCTTCAGGATATAGCTCTCTCTTACTCTTTTTTTATACATACAGGGCTTTCTACAGTGTCATTCTGATTTAAGTTGGACCCTTTAGGAGGACTAATTAATCCTAGTAATAATGCATCTCTAGCTGACTCCAAGCTCTGAAAATCATGTCATCAGTAGTTTCATTTGTTGGTTTCTGCAATATTCTAAGCTCTGTGGGGTGAACTCTGGAAGAATCAGAGGAGTGGCTGCCATGGGAAAATAATTCTAGATCTTTCACTGAGCCTGGCACAGAACGGGATGGAATTCAGGGAGGCTTGTGTCTGCTGTATGAACATCAGATAATGGCAACAGTGGTCAGACATTTATTTTACTACTACATTTCACTTCACAGTTTAAAGTGTTCCCAGAAATCTTGCATCAATGCTTGATCAGGAATCAGTTGCAGATAAATATGTTATTCAGAGAGTTTTGAGCTTCACTGCATTTTTAGGTCAGTTCAGGATTTAGGGTCTCATGTGACTAGCACATTGTCTTCTCTGTCTGATCCAGTGATTCTTCTGAAAGGCTAAAGAATGTGTTATCTGATAAGTCTTTGGACCTGTTAAAGGTGGTTTGGCTCAGGGTCCCAAATTCCCAGGGAAACCTGAACTCTTGGCATAGGGTAGCTGAATGGCTGTGATGCCCTGTGCCTTTGTGACAGGAAGAGCTGCACAGTCTGCACTTAACATCAGGGGTAGTGCAGGAGAGATTTCTCAACCAAGAGACTCTTTGAAGACCTGAAAATTACTGACTCGCTGAAGTAGTGGTCTTTCACCCAACAAGAAAGTCCTTTTGCAGGCAGTGGAGGAATCCTGCACATGTTCTGTCACCGTCACTCAGTGCTGCACTTATTGCTCCACTGGACACAAAAATGCTGCAAGAACATACTTCCCTTACACTGTCATGCAACTTTCTGAGAATTAGAAGAATATCTATCACCTACTAGAAGCAGATGTTTCTATATCAGGCATTTTTTTCTATTTCTCTTGTTCTTAGTTTTTATTACATCCTTGTACTTTCTTTCACAAATATATTTATTTTGCCCAGCTGTTCCTTTCTTACATTGTCTTAACCTGCACCTTGGTTTTCTCTTTCTTTTTCTGTCCATTTTCTGTAAAACATATTTCCTTCCCCTTTTTTTTGCTTCAATTCTTTTTAATCCCTTTTTCTGTTTTATTATCTCAGTCACTGTGCTGCCACAAGACCTAGAAAAACAGATGAGAGTTAAAGTTGCAGAAAAGAAGTGTTACAGTGGCTGTAGTGCCAGGATACTGGCTGGAGCTAAGAATTAGGTGTAAACAGGCTGCACTCCACCATTGCTTGTTCTTTGGACAGGTACTGCAGTGCTTGTTAGTTAAGGCAGGCTTCAAGACAGTGGCTTATGGATCTGAAGGGGGATAGAGGCAACGTTTAGGCAACCACACCTAAAACAACATGTTCCAAAAAAACTACACTCAGTGACTATCATGTGCTGGAGGCAAAATTTTGTCGTTGCTTTATTTCTGAAAATATGGTTTACTTCCCTACTAGAGACCAGACATGACATGAAATGCAATGATGATTAGTGTGTTTTCATTAAAAAAAAAGCCCCCATAGGAAGTCTATCTCACCACTGGAGGCAGCTGGAATGGTGGAGACCCGAAGAACTGGGTCAGGCAGTGGGACACATCCCCATACAAAGGATAATTAAGGATGCGTTCTGTATGAGGCAGCCTGATTCCTACCTTACCTGGCATAGGTACAGAAAGCAGGTGATCTTGGCTCCTAGTATTTTTTCACCGTGAGCATGTTCAGATTTATTAGGCAGAGAATATGAATATTCTAAGGACTACAGTAGGTGGTTTTGAGACTTAATCAGGCATTCAGAGCAGCATGGTGAGTGGGTTTGTCCTTCCACAGCAACTTGTGGATCCATGAACACCATGTCTAGGAATGTAGAAAATGGGTCCCTTAATGGAGAAACTGAACAGTGGTCTCTTGTTCTGGGGTATTGCACTAACCATAGAGCTACCCTGTCAGTGGAGAGAAAGCAACTACTGAAGAATTGCTCTTTTTTTTTTAGAAGTAAAGAGAGGGGTGAGCGCAGGTTCAGGAAAGTGGAGTTTGCAGGCTGCCCCTCTGACGGAAGGCACCTCTCAGCAGTTCTGACTGCTGCAGTGTAACCTGGAGGGTGCTGGGATTTACTATTTTCTTCTGTGTCATTTTGTATTGGGGCTCCCCAGGGTATTTTTTTTCTCCTTCTGGGCTCTTGGTTTCCATTTAAGGGACTGAGAAAGTCCCAATGCTACAGTGCTCAGCATTGTGGCATCTCAGGCTGGGATCTGCTTTTTGTTCTCTTTGTCTCGATTCTTTATCAGTTCTACATCTGATAAAGGCTCTTTCCTCCTTTCAGTGGGGTGCTGTGAAAAATCAAGACTGTCAGATGTCCAGATCCTGCAGTGCTCCAGGAGTGGTGTAATGTGTATGTGCCTTGTGGATGGGAGAGGCTGGGTAATTAGTGACATATTTGGAAGCACTTCTTGACGTATTGTTCTGTGATCCCCCGAAGAATGAGAATCTGGCAAGATGCTGCCCTATCCCATATCAGATTCCAACGGGCTGTACCAGAAGTAACACAGCAGTCCTTCAGGTGGGGGACTTTAGCTCAAAGGCATAGTCTCTGATATCACACCTAAATTCCAATGCTTACTCTCACTCAGCCAGGTGCCCTTTGTTTTTGGCATGTTTTATTCCTACCCCCTAAATTCTCCTGCCGTATTTCTGAGTGGAGGGTATGTGGATGTCTTGACAGGAGATGCCTGCTCCTTGCTCTTACCCCTGAAAAATCTAATTCTGTTTTGTCTGTCTCTTTGCACTCCCATTGCCAGGGAGATTTGGTTTTCCAGGGCGGATGTCTGTCAGACTGGCTGCTGTGAGGTATTCACTTCTTTAGAAATTCAGCTGCTTGGGGATCTGAGATATGCACATACATATGTGTGAATAGGTGAGTCAGTGAGGATTACTAGGAGAGACTCAGTGATATAATGTGGGAAGGCCTTGAGGAGCCTCATTGCATCCAGAGGAACACACGAGCAGCATGGGGGGGCCCAAGGGGCCTCTCCAGAGCAGCTGAGTACAAGGAAAATGACGCTTAATATCCTCCAGCTGCATCAAGTCCAGTCACTCACCATATCAATCCTCTTCAATCCTCGTGTGTTTGAGGTTTCCACATGTGGTACTGGCTGTGTCTGCCAGAACCTCTGCTTTACATGGCCTCCCTCCTTCCCTCCAGCCTGGCGCTGGCGCAGCTGATAGCAGGGCTGCTGCACTCCCCTAAGTGCTGAGGACGTGAGAGACTGCATGAGGATGCAGCCCAGCTCCCTCAGGCCACCTGCTGCCTCCCTAAAGGCTGATGGCACTAATCAAGGACAGAGAAGGGCAGCTCCCCACCCCCACTCCTGCTTTTAACCCTGTGGGGACCATGACATCCTTTTACAAGGGACCTTGGGATGCAAGTGAGGGATCACAGCAGCAGAGGCTGGAGGAGGAATAGGGCTGCACACGCAATGAAAAGTGATGGGGGGAATGATGAGAGGGAGGGTGGCTGGGAAAGGAGGAGCCACTGATGTGAAGGGCAAAGAGGAGATACGTGCTGAGGGGAGAGTGTATAGAAAGATGTACCCTCCTTGGAAACAGACACGGCAGTAGGGAAAAGGACAGATGGAGAAACCACAAAGAGATGGTAGCAGACTTGAAGAAAGAGAAAGAAGGGAAAAAGAAGACAGTCAGCCTGAGAGGGTGAAGGCACAAATGCAGGAGGTGCCAAGAGCTGGCTAAAGGAGGGTTATGTGACATACTGAAACCAAGGCACTTGGCCAGTGGGTACAAACATAACATCTGGGCTTGCCTGGGGCAGAGTTTTGTAGAAGGGGAACTACTGATGTTTAAAATTGGTGCTCAGTGGGGAGAAGACCACTGGCTAAAAAGACAAAGTTTAAAGGCTGGGTGGGTTCCCCCATATGTCCCCTGATTACCTTTCTTGGAGCTGTGTCAGTAGCCAGGGATATTGGACTGGCCAGTGTGTAGTCCCTGCCTTATGGCTCCTTGCTATCCTAGACCTGCCATCTCATTTCTGTAGTTCAGTTGCTGAGCTGGGGAATGGCTGGTTCTACTTATCTGTGTCATCAGCAGAGGAATCTACACTCTTCCTCATGCATCTAGTCTCTGCTTTCCCAGGTGCATTTCCCCATAGTCACATTGTTTGTAGAGCGATAATGCACTTGGCAGGAGAGCTAATTCAGCAGTATAATGTCTTTCAAACAAAGTGCACCCTGTTCCCACCTGGTCAATTAAACTGGAACAAATCTGTGCAGAAGCACTGACCTGAGGCCAAGCACTTTGCCTCCTGGAAAGATGTGTGGTGACTTCCCCTGTGAACACTGCCTCAGCCCTACCTGGAGCTGTGGGATGGGCAGCTCATCCCCGCTGTCCTGTCCACTGCCGGTCTGCTCAGGCAGATTGCAGCAGCGTCAGAACCAACTGTGATGGTGTTTTCCATGCAGCACGTACCTGTACAGTCTGCCCCAACCCCTTGAAGGAATGACTCCAAGAGTGAAGCCCCTACTGGAACAAGTGGTATCGATGCTTTCTTGTGGATGCTGTTGCTCTCACAGAACAAAAGCCATGGAGTGGTGCTGAGCCTGTTTCCTACAAACTGTCTTGGCTCTGGGGAACTTGAATCCAAAGCTTCTCTGTACTGGAGATATTTGTCAAAACTTATTCTTGGTCCCTGACCTCTGAGCAGGTGGCCTGTACCTTGCTGAGAAACAGCCACAGCGAGAGCTGTTTCAGAGCAAACAAAAGTATTATGGGAAGAGGACTTGCTGGAGTTTCGTAGATTGGAAAGAGGAGGCCATGCAGCCAGGCCTGTGACCTCTCCAGAGCTTTCTCTGGAGAGGCCTGAGCCAGAGCAGCCACAGCTCCTGTGTGCATCCCCCAGGAACCTCTGCAGGGAGTTGCTACTGGAGAGTACAAAGGAGCTCTCCTTACACTTCCCTGCAAAGCTGTGCAGAGCAGCACTTGTGGCCTACCCTGTTGCAAATGGTCATGTAAAATATTAAAAGTATTGCCCTTCACATCTGGCTGGAAAGGTACAGATTTCTTTTGAGGATTTGGTCAATAGCATTAACTTTCTTAATGCTTTCAGCAAGATCTTATCTTTACTGTTCAAGCTCTCCCTTTTTCCGGGTTTGAGACCTTATCACTGTAAGGAATGATATTTTTTGCACAACAAAATACGAAGGAAAAAAACCCCCTTCTTCGTTACCTACAGAAGTTCCCCTGTAGGATTTTGTTTTTATTTTTTAAATGTGAAAGTTGAAGTTTGGGTAAACTTTGCCCAGTAGAAATAAACAATAAAAATAAAGGTTTTCAGAGGGGGAACAGGTGACTACCAGTACACAGATATGCATGTATAAAAACAAATATATATATGAATGCAAGCAAGCAGAGATATGCAAACAGAAACAGAAATACACCTATATATTATGTATACACTCACGTGATCACGTGTGTGTATCTACATGCCTTTGTATGTACGAAGTAGCATGTGTGCAAATATCTTCAGGTATTTAAATGTATGCTCAGAAATAAAAGCACATGCATAAATATATATATGGACATAAAGTAATATGTACACATTTTAATATTATGATATTATTAA
>VZTE01006586.1:695986-733609 GCA_013397775.1 Eulacestoma nigropectus
CGAAGGGGGGGGGGGGGGGGGGGGGGCCTCAGGCCCCGCTGAGTGTTTACAGCTAACTTTAGATTACAGTGGTGAGGGGAGTGGAGAAGACTTAGCCAGGGGCTTTGTTCCTTTCCTGGGAATCCTGCTGCCATAATTACTTGTGATCTCAGCTATTTTCACAGTATCTCTTCCCCTCCGCCCCAGGCTACAATCCTTCACTCTGTTGCTGGAAAATATGGTGCGATGCGGGTCAGGTACCTGGGAGCAGAACATGGCTTGGTGAGAAATGCCTCGAGAAATGGTGTTTATGAATCCGCAGCTCTGCTCGTGCCCGGTGTGTGTGTGTTTGTGTCTGCTGCTGTGTCAATGTATGTGTGTTAATGTGTGTGTTTGCCGGGGCGTGTGTAGGTCTAGTGGGTGGGTTCAGCTCTGCACACTCTGTGTGTATGTGCTGGCCCTGCTGTAGTTTTCTCTTACTAATGTTGGGGTGTGAGGAGTATGCCTAAATGGGGACGTGAGATAAGGCAGCCCACACTGATGAAACACGTCCACTCCGTGCCATGGGTGCAGGCCCAGACTGGCTCTGCATGCCAGCAGGCAGCATTCCCTAGCACCTCTTCCACTGGTGCTGGATTGACCAGGCTGGGCATAGTGTGAGGAAGTGTATGCTCTCTGATCAGTATCTGTGTGACTGAAACACTGCAGCTGGTTAAGCAGCCAGAGCACGTTGGAGCTGCATTCGTCAAACTTCCCATCATCCTTTCCTCAGACTGGCATGGTGCCTCGCACGTACCAAAGAGAGTTCCTTCTTATGTCTTCCAGAAAAAAATTGTTTCCCACCCTTCTTAAGAAATAACGTTTTACTATCTGAATATAGTCGTTTCTTGAGCAATATGAAGTAAAGATTAGTTTTGTGAAGATTTATCAAAAACAACGCGGTCCTTATGCATGTACTGTTCAGCCCTTTGGAAAAGGAATAAGAAGGAAGGGGGGGTCAGATGACTGGCAACCCTAATTCCCTCTATCCCATACCTCCTGTTCCTCTCCAAATGTCCTCATGAACCAACCCCTAGTCCAGCCGCTCTCCAGGACTGGGTGTATCTTCCTATAGCTATGCTGCCACTCAGGACTTTGCTAGGGAATTATCTTTGTAATTTTACAGCTTGGTACAATTTTTTTTTTTCTCTGCTTATGCTGATGGTCTTGAATTGGACTTCATTAGCCAGGCTATTTTCTTGCATTGCACGTCAAAGTTAGTTTCTTGCTCAGGGTAGAGAAAAATACAGTGAGATGCAGTGAATGATATAGAAAAAGCCCACACCACATATGTTTTGGCCAAAGCGTCTCACTCCTGCAGCCCTGAAGCCTCCTGCTAGCTCACCCCTGAGCTCTCATCACAGCTCTGCTGCTGTCTCCCACCGCCCCAGAGGCTGCAGCTTCCCAGTTTATGACTGGGACATGGGCTTTGGGGCAGTTTCAGTTGTAGTTCACCTGTACATTCCAGAGAAAAGGAGGCAAACACTGAAAGAGATCATAATAAGGGCAGTTGCTTGTGGTAAAAAAAAAATATATATTTATAACATTCTCTGTGAGTCACGTGCACATACTTAATTATTGCTATTCTGAGATATGGACCAGTGTTAGAATAAAATAAGATAAAGAGTGCAAGAAAAGGCAAATGTACAGATATATAGCTCCTCTCTTTGCTAGAAAGCCTGGTTTCACAAGGCAACATCAATCAGGAAAAAAGCAGGCTTGTGGCCTAGATGCTGGTCAAGAGTCTTTTTCCAGTCGGAGCAAAAGAAGAGGACAAGGCCTGAAGCATTATAGGAAATGGGACTAGGAAACCTTAGATGACTTTCAGGGAGTTGTCACGTTTCTCACATAGCACCAGGATAGAATTTTCAAGGGGATGCTGGTTTCCTCTCCAGCATGTGGGTTTCTGCAGAACTATTCATTCTTTTAATAAGGTTAGTTCCTCTTTGTGAATCATTGTTAAAGCATTAAATATTAGTTTCCGCTGATTTTTTTTTTTACCACAGATACTTCCCCTTTTGAAAGCAATGGTGAAAGTATTAAAACTTTTAACCTCAGTTTACTTCAGATTAACCAGCCAACTTAATCACCAAAGTTTTCAGACAGTAGCTTCAGCCTACACTGCACCGTGGTTGAGGGCAGAATTGCAGAATTTAAAGGTGGCTTTGGTTTACTGCCGTGATCTCTCCAGTGCTATGTCTGTGCTCTTTTAGTTGGGTAATTTTGCAGCTTCCTCCTCTACCTCTCTGTCTGTTCATCTTTCTGACTATTCACAAGTTATCCTTTTTCCTCTGGTATTTTGCTGCTGCCTTTTCCTTCCTTTTCTCTTCTATTCCTCTGCCTTGCCGTTCTAATCTGCTTTAGTATTTTCTTTCTTCACCTCATTATGTCCTTTTGTTTTTGCCTTCTATCTTTCCATTGGTTCTTTTCTCACTCGCTTAACCTCCTGTTGTTTACAGGCCAACCTACATCCCACCCATCATCTTGTTTCTCTCTTTTATCTTTCCTCCTTTTCTTCCCCCTCCTCCTCCTTAACCTCGTCTCAACAATAAAAGTTACTCATGGCTTGAGGGGGAAGCATCTGGCCCATGCTGGCTCTCATTCTCTCTCCTTTGTTCTGAATGCTCTTTTGTTATAAACACAACAAACAGAAAAGCACAAAATCAGCTCTCAAGGCAAACACTGCATAATAATCCTCTTTGTCCCTGCTCCTCTTATCTCTGAAGAATTTGTTCTCCAGGCAAAATAAGAAGAAACACGAGATAGGATTCGCTAAATGTGGAGGCGAAAGAGAGACTGGAAAGAGCTTCATCATATGGGGCAGCACCACTGAACTGCAGCTTGGGCAGATTCAATAAAGCAGGTGCCAGGAGTGCTAATATAGCTTGCCAGGAGTTTGGACAGCAGTGTTATGATCCTGTGGTTGATCAATCCCTGTTGATCAGTCTGTGTTCCCATTAGGTTGTAGAGGCATAGACAGGATCAAAAATGTTAGGTTTTTTATTTTTGTAGCACCTAATTTTTGGCGCCTTCTCCTCATCTGTGCCTTGAGCCAAGGCCTTGTGTATATGAAATGTGTTTGCCAGAGAACTGTACCTGCTGGACCTCCACTGACGTTCTCAAAAAACCACAGCAAGGTGCTTCTGTGGGGTCACATGCCAGCTCCAGTCCCTGAGATAAACTAAAATAAGAGCAGGCTTGCCCATTATTTGGGCTCTTGCTTAATGTTAGATAGGGATTCTCTGATTAAACCAGCTTTCCTCAGAAAATGTAAGCTCCCTGGAAATGAAATGCTAGTTGGCATGCACTAGTTTAGACATGCAAGTGTTCTCAAAGCCAAAAAGAAAAAAGCTTGTCAAGCAGAAGACAAGCCTTTCCCAATCCCCATAGCTCTGTGGTTAGGATACGGGTGTTTAATGTGGGGTAGCCAGCATCGAGTTCTGTCTGGGACCGGTTCTGCCTGGCCCTCCCCCCAGCAACCTTAGGTCTGGCTGCCCACATGCAGCGGGCCTCCATCCTAGCACAGTTACTGCACTTTGCATAATACACGAGTATTATATTCACAAAAAGACTGGGTGAATAGTTTTACTCGGTGCAGTACCAGATAGCTCTGCTAAGGAGGTGTTAAGGTGCTTCCCCAAACAGCCGATCTTCAGTAGAATTAGCCGTGATGTGGGAGGTAGGTGTGTGTCCCAGGACAGAAACAAAACTGGTATTTAGGAGGAACAGGTTGTGATGCAAACTTCAAATCTAAATATTTGAGCACACGGGCAAAACTCACTGAAATGGGTATTTTCCCCTACATTCCTTAGGGAAACTGGGGATTCAGTTGATGCATTTTGAGCTTGAGAAAGAAACAGTCTTTTTTTATTACCGTTTACTTCTCCAGCTCTGTAAAATAAAGACGTGCTACCCACGATGTTCTGCATTATTTGTTAGAGATTTAATTTTCAGCTAAACTTTTATTGCTTCTAAATTGGACCGGTAGCTATGTATGTATTTAATCTAATATTGAAGTTTGGATTGCTCAGCATTTGCAACAGACTTATGTGGGTTAAGAATGAACAACGAATGAGGACATTTCAGAAGAATGCAGTCCAAAGATTGTCCCTGAAATGTGAATATGCTTAAAGCCTCCACAAATATGGCAACTTCTCACACTAACCAGTAAATGAGTATTTCCAGAGCTAATGCCAGAGTTTGGGACAGATGGGTGATCAGATTCAACGTGGAGTTTGTTATGCTTGCAAACAAATGGAAAATAAGCTAGGAGAAAGAAAAATGTGAGCCAGGATTACTCAAAGTGTTAGGGAATTAGGCTGCACCCATCAGCCCGACAGCGGTGAGGCTGACACAGCTCCTTGCTCCCAGTAGCAAGAGTGACCCTGTGTTCCCTGTAGGCACGTGCATAAACCCACACATCCACGCTGCACAGGCACACGGATACACGGCTGCCTCACAGAGCTACACAGACACACATTTACACAAACAGCACCAGCGACCTCACAGAAGGAGCAGGATGGAGCTCCAGCAGTGGGGAATATACATGTTTATGTACACATGTAAATATGAGGTGGATGAGGTGGATCCTTCCAAGGAGCTGGGCTCAGACAGTCTGAGCACAGACAGCAGTCTCTGATGCTGGCACAAGGCTGCAGCCCCACTCCCGTTGCTGGTACACACACACAGAGGTGTGTGCATGGATGGCCAGAACACTCCTGATTCCCCCTAGAAGCCAACCTGGCATAGCCTCACCCTTACAGACAAGCAGATATCAGTGGTACTCACCCCAACAGAGAGCACCTCAGAGCTAAAAACAGAATTTAATAACTAGATAGGGCAAACTCTGCTAACCAAGTGCAGGACAAGGCTGGACACTTGTGCTGGTCAGCCAAGAGTTTTCATGCAACTGTCCCTTTTTCCCCCATGTCTCTCCCTTTCCCTTCTTTGTTATCTCCCCTAAACATCCCACAGTAAGTCCTGTGCAATCCCAAAATGCTCTTCCCGTGCATCCTGCAAGGTGTCCGTGCCCCTGTACACAGCACCGCCTCTTTCACAGTTTGAAAGGTGCTCCAGCTTTGGCTTTGTGGTGAATTTCACACCTGGGCTGATGGCTCTCCTGAGCTGCTGGCCCAGGCAGGGTGTCCTTAATCTGGGTTGTCACCTGGCATTTTGTCCCTGTTTTCCTCCGGGTGTATGAAAATGGAACCTTTGATGTGCTAATGGCTCTTGTGAGGGGCCTGGGAGCAGCTGGGGCAGAGTGTTAGCTGGGGCCCTCCTTCTGCAATTGTCTCTTCGTGCTCCTTTGTGGGTGTGAAGATGAGCTTTTGTCACACAGCTGAAGAAAGAGGACTGTGCAGGCATCCTGTGTCCTTCCACTCTTTTTTGCTGGCAATAATATTTTAACAATAACACACAGAATACCCACGAGATATTTATCAAATCAATATAACACATAAATACCCCATGAGGGTGTTTATCGCTCACCCTCATAAATGCCATAAAATAAACGGGTGTTTCTGAGAATGAGTGAGGGAAAGCTTTGACCTGTTAATTTCCAGTTATGTGTGGCCAGGTGAAAACACCAAATAAACAGCAGAATCGAATTTAAAATGTAATTGTTCCAGTTACCCAAAATTTGATGGCAGAAGTGGTGTCCAGTGTCAAGTGTTTTTCCTAATAATACAAAACAGGGTAAGTCAGCTTTTTTCCCACTGTCTTTGCCCCCAGCCCTAGCTCTCAGCTGCTGCTGTTTTCTGAAGTCGAAGTCCTTGACAGATTCTTAATTCAGTGAACACTTCTATTGTTTGACACCACTTTTGCTTGATTCAAAGCACAGCTCTTCATTTCTCTCCTGGAAGAGTTTGGCAATTGTTTGGCCTGAAGGATGGACAGTAAATGTGGAGCACAATAGTGTTTGACTGAATCATAGACTCATCAAATGGTTTGAGTTGGAGAGGACCTTAAAAATCATCTTGTTTCAATCTCCCTGCGGTGGGCGGTGACACTTTTTTACTTTTTTGCTCAAAGACCCATTCAACCTGGCCTCATGCACTTCCAGGGATGGGGCATCCACAATTTCTCTGGGCAATCTCTGCCAGTGCCTTACCACCCTCACAGTAAAGAATTTCTTCCTATTATCTAATCTAAACCTGCCCTCTGTCATTTTGAAGCCATTCCCCTGTGTCCTGTCACTACATGCCCTTGTAAGAAAGGGTATAAGTCTGGGACTAGATCCAGCTTCAGCTTCGCCCCCGTAGATCTAGCATCGTATGAAAAATACATTTTTGGCAACCAGACAAACAAATCCCCGAAACCCAGCCATCCAGAGCTGTACTTCATCCACAGCTTTGCGAGGTGGGAGGAGCACTCGCAGAGCACAGCATTTGACTTCAGGCTTCTGCCCGTGCTGTTTGTGTGGATGCCTCTGCACCGTCACTGCCGGCCTTGCTGCTTTGGCTTACAGACCCAATAATAAAATATATTTATTTTAAAATACAACAAATAACAAAAAAAGACGTCGCTTTGCGTCACGCAGCTGCCGTCGGTGCAAAGCATTGACTGTGCCATTAGCCAGCGTTTCGCGAGTGGCATCCGAGGTGCGGCGGGTCCTCGTGCGGTCCCTGCGGCGCGGGGAGCGGGGCCGCCGCTCCACGGCCGCCCCGCTGCCCCCGCCCGGCCCGCTCCATCACCGCCCGGCCGGCCCGCACGCAGACTCCCGTCACAGAGGGGCGGGAGCTCCGGCGGGTGTTTCGTGATTGTCGTAGTTTTTAGTGTTTTTTTTTTTTTTTTTTTTTATTTTCTTCTCACAACTATGAGACACCCAGTAGCAGCTCAGCCCCGCCCCGCCCCACCCTCTGCCCTCCGCCTCCCCTCCCATGGCTGTGCCCATAAAGGCGCGGGTGTGCGGGCGGGAGGCGTGCGCGGGGCGGGCTCGCAGCAGTCTCGGGCGTGGGCGGGCGCGGAGCCGCCGCCTCTCGCGGGTTCCGTTAGGTGCGGACGGGCGGCCGTTCGCCGGCAGTCGTGCTCCGGGAGCCTCCGACGATGGATGCCAAAAAGGTAGGGAGGCGAAGGCGGGCTCCTTGTCTCCCTCTTTTCCCCGGGTCCCCGGGCGCTTCGGCGGAGGGCCGGGGGGGGGAGGGATGCGGTCGCGACCGGCGTGCGGCCGGAGTTCGTGGCCACCGCCGGGTGTCTGCGGGTCGCAGTGGGGATGGATGCGGCGGTGGTCCCGGCAGGGCCGCTGCTCGGCCCTTCGGCGGGTGTCTGAGGGAGCGGCTGTGGGGGAGGACCGCACAGTTCGGGAGAGGTTGTCGCAGGTCGCGAGATCGATTTGGTTTCGTGCGCGTGGCCTGATGATGCACATGATGCTGTCCGTGTTGTAGGGTATTGATCACGAGGTTTGTTTCGCTGGCGGCGCCGCACTCGGTTTCTCCCAGGGTTTAGGATGCTAAACGGGGGATTGCTCTTAAAGGCATTTTTTGGGTGGTGGTGGTATGACTTACAAAGGCATTTTTAAATTTCAAGAAGGTGGCAGAGCGTGGTCTTCCCCTCCTTCTCGTATAGAGAGCAGGGGACATTTGTCGGTATCTGCTCGTCTGCAGCTGCGAGTGAGATGTGCAGCAGTGGAGTGAGCTCATGACTGCGTGTGTTTGAACGTACTAAGAGAGACAGCAAATACCCAGCTGAACCTGGTGCGGGATGCTGGGGAATTACACGAGAGTAGCCAGAATTGGAGGAGGCCGGGGCTCTCATCGCCATATTGTTGGGAGATGAGGGCAGTCCGAGAGGATGAGGCAGAGGAAAGGAGAGCGTCTGGTCAAGGTCGCTCAGAGAAGCGCGGAGAGGCCGCTCCTGCCGGGCTCAACAAGTTGTACAGCTCTGGGGTTGCAGTCAGTGAAGGAGGGGGAGCTGGTGAGGAGCATCTCCTGGGAAATAAATGCTGCCGATGTCTGTGGTCGGAGGGAGGGGTGGTGGTTTGAATTCCGTGCTGGTGTACAGACCTCAGCCTTGAGCCTTTAGATAGAGTGGGTGTAGCTGTACTATTTCTGAGCTCCCTGTTTGCCTTTTGGGAAGCGAGGCACTTTGCAGCATTAACAAATGATCCATACATTAGATCACAGTCTGGCTCACTGGAAGGGATGGGTCATGCCATGTGATGTCTAGGTGGTGGGAGGCTGGGTAGGAGATGAATAGCAGGCAACAGCCAGGAGAAGGAAATATGAAAGAGGGTAGAACAAGTAACCTCCTTGTAGCTTGTTTATGTACCATGTAAGTGAGGGGTACCCACAAAGCAGGGACTTTGTGGTCCCTGCAGCACCCAGAAGAAAAAGGCCAGCTGAGATCACTGCAGGCCATGACAAAGCAGAGTCCTGGGGAAGGGTGCTTTTGCGTGAACTGTGGAGAGCTGGGGTTTGTCTGCAGCTTTGCCATACTTGCTGGCTAGGGATGGCCTGGCCTGGAGTCCTAAAACTGCTTAGATATTATAATGCATTTCTACAGGCATCCAGATGCTTTGAAAGAGCTGTGTCCTTGTGGGTCTGTGCCAAATTTCCTTGAGATAAAAATTAAGGGAGCAGTCGCATGGTGCCAGGGAGAATGCCTGGATTGCTTAGGGTGTGTTCAAGTGTGAATGCTACCTCTGTGCTCATCTGCCCCATGTCCACTTTGTCTCCACCACTGACCTGGGTAGGAGGAAGGACATTTACATGATGTAGGTGGAGGAAACCATGCCTGAGAGTCATTTCCCCAGTTTCTGTTTATTGAGGCCGAACTGGTTGTGTCTGAGGGTTGTGCAGGCCAGAAGCACATACGTGCTTGGCTTGAAAGATTGGTGAAGGTGGCATGAGCACTGACAGAAGGTTGTTGTCAAAAAACTTTGGTGGGCAGTTTGAGAGCCACTACTACTGGAGCTGAGCTAGAATGTGAGAGACTGGAAGAGCTGTGACAGTAGGCCCCACCAAGCAGTTTACTCTGCCAGGCTTAAGTACAATAATTGAAAAGTCTTGGAAAAGGAACTGTTAATATTTTTGGAAAAGCTTCCAAACCTCCTGAAATGGGAAGGAACACAATCTTTCCAAATTGTGCCAACTCAAGCACTGGCTGCCTAAGTGCCAACTCCTGAGTCACCTGCTCCCCCACACCTCCCTCACTCGGAGCTGGCTTAAATGCCACAAGCTTTAAAAAGGAATAAAATGTCAGATGCTTTTTGCTGACACTTAAATTTCTCAATCTGTGGGGCTTATGAGGTTGGACCTTCAGGCTTTCCCTATGGCTCTGAGGGCTCAGCAGTTTTTATTATTAATTTAATAGACATTCAGGTATACTGAAATTCCAGGGAGTGTACATAATTTAAAATACCAACTATTGCCACAGCTTAAAGAAAAATAGACGAGAAGCTTGGTAGCAACTGCTGCCACCTCTTGAGGCACGCTGCTGTGCCAAGTGCCCTGGGGCAGGGTTGGGAAGCTCTAGCCTGGGAAAAACAAGCCTGTTGCCGCTGAAGAGTGCGTGTTGTAACTGTTGTGAGTGACTGCCAGTGTAGCTCATGGGCAGATCTGAGTCTCAATTTATGGGAACTTGTCAGCTGGCGCTGTGAAGAGTTAGACCCTTTTTTCATGACATGCCAGAGATCAGCAAAAGCTTCTGTAAAGCAGATCAACCCAAAATAACAGCCACTAATGCAGCCAGTGTATTCATTACTAATGAGCTGAGAATAGTTGCCGAAGGTCAGGAGATAATAAAGGGGAGGCCCTGACAAGTCCTCCTACTTGTAGTCACAGAACTTTTCCTGCTGTACACTTACATCTCCCTTTCCAGGGAGGGGGATCCAAGGGATGCTACTGGTACCCACCCTTGCAGGATAAAAGCCCATTCCCTGCCCTCAGAGCCCTTGCACGTGGCACCTATGAGATGCAGGTGCTGTTTATGCTGAAAAGAAGCTCAGGTTGTGTAGAAAGCTAAATTAACTAAATAATTGTTCCCTCTCTTTCCACAGAAAATCACAGCGCCTCTTGTCTATGCTGTTTGCATCGCTGCCATTGGATCTCTCCAGTTTGGGTACAACACTGGTGTAATTAATGCACCTGAGAAGGTGAGAGGAAGAATGAGCTGGGGAGGTGGGACGAATGAGGGGCTGAGGGGAAGACAATGGTGTAGAAAGGAGAGGGACTGTCCCCCCAGCAGCCAGTAATTTGGTTCTGGTTTATGAAGTCAATAAGGCATTTAAAACCCCCTTTCAAATACAACATTGAACACAAAGGGCAGACTTTTGGGGAGGAGAGAGAGCAAACAGAGAGGTTAATTCTCGTAATTAGGAGCACAGGAAGGGCAGGAGGGCTCCATCTGCTATATGTGGTGTGTAGAGAAATGTGAGCCACTTGAGTTTTGAGTCAGAATAAACCAACCATGGCAGAAGGACTGTAGAGAGCAGTGTGCAGAAAACAGGGGTTGGTAGGAATTACAGCTGCTCTAATTTAGTTTATTTCAAGTTTCTTTATTTTACTTGTTTATTCATTCCTTGTGTTAAATATAGATTCAGTGCTTGTAAAAGGGTTGTGACTTGGGCATTCTGACCAAATCATCCCATGACTGTAGCCTAAGAAACAAGAGGTGAAGAAAATGAGAGATGTGGTTTTCATGTAACTTTAAGATGGTTCCTCTGTCAAGAACTGAGTCACGAATACCACATCCACCCTGTCTCCGGGAAGAGATGCTCACGACGGGATGGGGGATGGGGTTGGTGCTCCCTAGCTAATGTCCTGCTGCCATCTGCTGGGGGCAGGCACTCTGTCCGCCCCCCGCCCATGCCAGAATTTATCTCACTAGCTAAGAGGATGCCTGGGAAATCAGCAACGTGGCCCTGTCACATCCTCATGGGACAGCATTATGTAAAACATAAATAACTTTTCAGGCTTACTTCAGTGAAGCCTTGTGTGTCTCCAGCTATTCCAATCCCAGAAATCCTATCCCTGCTGCCAGGGTTCTGGTATTGCCAGAAATGTTCCCATCCTCTCACTGGTCATGTTTTCTTGTTCCCTTTCACTCCCAGCTGTCTCACGCCTCCTCCCAAGAACCACCAGTGACTCACATCATCTGAAATATTCAGAAGATAAGCCTGTCTCCCTTAATAAACACTGCTGTCCTATGTGTACCCTGCCTGCCCCCCCATTCAGTGGAGCACTCTCCCTCATCATACTGCTACTTCAGTGAAAGCTCCTCCTTCTGCACCCTCATCTTCGCCTTATATAACTTGTTGCTGCCTTTTTGGGTCTATCTCTGTTTTCATGGCAGCAGGAAGCAGAAGGAAGACAGTAGTCTCCCCTCTCCCCAGTGTAAAATGCCTCCCTCCAGATTGTAACTCTCTCTACCTGATTCCTCTTGCAGATCATCCGGACGTTTTTCAACAAAACCCTGTCAGAAAGGAGTGGGAAGGCTGTCTCCCAAGAACTCCTCACCTCTCTGTGGTCGCTTTCTGTGGCCATATTCTCAGTAGGAGGCATGATTGGTTCCTTCTCAGTCAGTCTGTTTGTGAACAGATTTGGCAGGTAAGTTGGGAAGAGGGATGCAAGCTGTTGGAGAATTTTTCCCTTCTACAAAGGCGCTTTGGGAGGAAGAGGGCAGAGGTGGGAAGAGACGTCTGGGGAGGAAGCAAGAATGTGTGGGCTGCAAAAAGAAGGATTGCAGGCCAAGGCAGGAGCTGAATTAGAATTATTCTATTCTCTTCCCACCCCTGAGATGGGAGATCCATGGGCAGGTTTACCTTTACCCTTTCCCAATAATTTTCCTGCTGTATTGCCAGTTTAAGCTCAGTCTTGATGTCTTTACCCCGGCAGGAGGAACTCCATGCTTCTGGTGAATGTCTTGGCCTTTGTTGGTGGCCTTCTCATGGCCTTCTCTAAGGCAGCAAAGGCAGTGGAGATGTTGATTCTTGGCCGCTTCATTATTGGTGTCTTCTGTGGCCTCTGCACCGGCTTTGTGCCCATGTACATCAGTGAGGTCTCACCCACCAGTGTCCGCGGAGCCTTTGGCACCCTCAACCAGCTGGGCATTGTTGTGGGCATCCTGGTGGCTCAGGTAGGCTTGGTACAACGTGATCCTGCCCTTGGGTGGGGGAAGGAGGGCTTTAATTGCCATCAGGTGCAGTATGTTGATCCTGTCATACTGGGGTGGGGGTGAGGAACTGAAGTGTTTAAAATCGCTCTTATTTCTCTCCTGTTCTTTGTGTAGATCTTTGGACTGGAGGCAATCATGGGCACTGAAGGACTTTGGCCAATGCTTTTGGGGTTCACAGTCCTCCCAGCAATCCTGCAGTGTGTGGGTCTTCTATTCTGCCCTGAAAGCCCCCGTTTCCTATTGATCAACAAGATGGAGGAGGAGAAAGCCCAAGCAGGTAAGAACTCATCTTAAAGGGGCAGGGCAGTGTTCTGGCTCCCAGCCTGCACTGAACTTGAGTGGGAGGCCAGGACTGATTCTGGAGCCTGTGGTGGATTAGGGTGTGACTCCTGGAGGGCATCAGGCCTGGCCTACCTTCCCATCCTTTAGGTTGTACCAGTGCCAGGAAGCATGAGAAACCTGGCATCCCAACAGAGGCTCCAGGTGGGATTAAGATGTGAGGAGTGGCACCTGGCCTGGTGGGATGTAGCAGCACCAGCTGCTGCTACTCTGCCAGCTCCTCCTGAAAGGCAGGAAATAGGCTAGCATTTAACAGGGAGCTTGGAGGGCTGGGGTCAGCTCTGGCAAGAGTGTGAACAGAGTTTCAGGATTAGACATAAGCTTGGAGATCAGTCAACATGAGCAGGACCTGATTTCTGTGCTGATCACAGCACCCTGACCTCTGGGTTGAAAAGAGCAAGGCTGCCTGCAGAGGCTTGGTCTTTCCCATGCAGCAGGCCTCAACACCAGCTGGAGGTGTTCAGTCTTCCTCCTGTGTCCTCCCTGCAATAGCAGGATGGGACACACACCCTCCCCACAGCCAGTAGGTGTGTCTCATACTTGACATCTTTGGATTCCTCCCTCCAGTTCTCCAGAAGCTCCGTGGTGATCGAGATGTGTCTCAAGACATCCAGGAGATGAAAGATGAAAGTGCTAAAATGTCCCAGGAAAAGAAAGCAACTGTGCCAGAGCTCTTCCGTTCTCCAAACTACCGTCAAGCCATTATCATCGCCATCATACTGCAGCTCTCCCAGCAGCTCTCAGGCATCAATGCTGTGAGTTACCTTCATTGTCCCATCTTCTGGGCCTCCCTTATCTCTGGCTAAACTTGCACTTGCCACTGGTGTGGAGAGAACTATAACTCCCAAAATCTTTGTGCCTTGACTGGAGGTCACTGTTTTGTCATCTGGCAAAGATGGCTAAGATGGAAAGTGGATATTACGGCTTTTGCTTTCCCCACGAGGCACTGCAGCCTCGCACTGAGTGAATGAACCTTGACTGGAAGCATGCTGTTTTATGGTGTGGAGTGCTGCTTAGAAACTCCCTGCTGGGTGTGCAAGCCATTAGGCCGAGGATGAGGGACATGCTTTCAAACATGGAATCATGGCGGTGTCCAACCTTCTTTTCTCTTCCCAGGTATTCTATTATTCCACGGGGATTTTTGAAAGAGCTGGTATCACACAGCCTGTCTATGCCACCATTGGAGCTGGTGTGGTAAACACAGTCTTCACTGTGGTGTCGGTGAGTGGCACGGGGCCGTGTGTCTGCCTGGGCCTGTCCCCGGCAGATGGGACTACAGACGAGTAGCCAGGCTGTGGCAAAGCACTGGGCTATGCACTGACCTGTAGGAGCAAAGACAAGAGTGCATCAAAGGCGTGGTGGGAGGAGAGATGGGCAGAAAGAGGCATTGTTATCTTAGATGAAAGAGAAGGTGGGAAAAGAGTGATGAGAGAAAGCAGTAGCAAGAACCAGAGTAGAAGAACTTGTGCTGAGGATGGAGCAGCCTGGTGACCTGCACTGAGATCACTGTGGTCACTGAGGTTTACAGGCAGATAAGTAAGAGGTGCAGGATACTGAGCAAGAGAGCCTGTCCTGCTTTTGCTGCCAAAGTAATGGATTTTTTTTTTCCTTCTGCCTTCTCCTTTCCAGCTGTTCCTGGTGGAGCGTGCAGGGCGCCGGACCCTCCATTTAGTTGGCTTGGCTGGCATGGCCGTGTGTGCTGCTGTTATGACTGTAGCTTTAGCTCTAAAGGTGAGTGATCAATGTTACTGTCCAGGCTGACCCCAGCAGGAACCTATAAGACAACACATCTGCTTTGCTCTGCAATGCTGCCCTGTAGGCAGGTGTAGCTGGGGCTAGAGTGAAGTGTTCAGTGGAGAGAGCAATTTTGTAACTCTGGGAACTGCTACAGTGTTCACAGTGCAGCTGAGAAAGTTGTGACACTGGAGATGGCATTGTGCTGATCATATTTTGTTCCCTTGTAGGACATTGTGGATTGGATCAGGTACATCAGCATTGTTGCCACTTTTGGCTTTGTGGCTCTTTTTGAGATTGGCCCTGGCCCTATCCCCTGGTTCATTGTGGCAGAACTCTTCAGCCAGGGCCCACGACCTGCAGCCATGGCAGTGGCTGGTTGTTCCAACTGGACCTCCAATTTCTTGGTGGGAATGCTCTTCCCCTATGCAGAGGTAAGTCCTGGTTTATAAAGCACTGTGAGAGCACTGCAGCATTGGAATAGGTGTCCAGAAAGGTAGTAGAATCTGCATCTTTGAAGACTTTGAGACATGACTATATGACCTTTAATAATCTGACTTCTCCTGGCAGTTGTCCCTGCTTTGAGAAGAGGACTGGTGAGTCTTCCAGAGGTCTCTGAGTCAGTGTTATGATTGTTACAGAAGGCTGTTGCTCACCTTACATTCTGCTGTCTTAACTGGTTGTAGCTTACAAATATTTGGAAGAGCCATCTTAGCACATCAGGCTTTTTGCTTTAAAAGCCTCAATTTTGGTCACCCCTAGGAAGATTAAGGACTTTCAGAAGCCCATAGGAACCTGATTTCAGTTTTAAAAATGCTGTGATGAGAAAAAAGTCAGTAAGGGCACTGTTGGAGAAAGTTCTTGGAATTTTAACCTGTCAACAGCAGATTACCTTACATGTAATTTAAAAATAAAACCTTTTCATTTGTCCTCCCTGCAGAAACTGTGTGGCTCCTATGTCTTCCTCATCTTCCTTGTTTTCCTGGTCATCTTCTTTGTCTTCACGTTCTTCAAAGTGCCAGAGACCAAGGGCAGGACTTTTGAAGACATCTCGAGGGGCTTTGAAGGACGAGGAGCAAACAACCCCACGTCACCCCAGAAGAGCCCCATGGTGGAGCTGAACAGCATACAAGCTGACAAAGCAGCTGCCTAAGATCCATGACCCATCCGTTCTTCAACTCTTACATGCTTAAAGAGTCATTAAAGGAATGAGTAAAGAAAACCATGAGAACTGGGACGTTTTTCCCCTCCTCAATTGCTGCTATTTTCTTTTCACCCACATTGCTCACCCATTCTGCCAGGCTTGCCAGCATTAAGCAAATCTGATATGGGTGATCTGCCATACTGGAAAGCACCTGGCACTTGCAAAAATAATCTCATCTTCCCTGCCACAAACATCAGGAGAACAGAGAAGAGCTGGCAGTATTTTTACTTTTCTCACATAAAATGGCCGTTTGGGGTTGACATACTTATGCACACAGTGACCATTATGTATTTCAATCTAATTACTATTTTTGTAGTGAGTTAAAGTGACCCGCTAAACAAGTCCCCAGCCCTTTGAGTCTACTCTGTGTGCATGTGTACGGTGTTACACTGGAATTTAGCAAGCTTACCAAAAAGCCATCTTGCTTTTTCCTATCCAGTGTGCACATTTTTTAGCCTCAGGAAAAAGGGGACCAAGTCACATGCATATTTTTTCCTGCTCTTTTATTTTTTTTGTATAGACAGACTGAAAGCATACTTTTACTTCAGTTTATTTATTTGTATGTCACTTTGTAAATATTTATTTTTTTAATGGTGTACAAAAATGTACAGATACAGAAATTGGAGAAGTTTAAGAGAAATAGCTATTCTAACAAAAAATGCTGTAGACTTGAGGTGCAATAAGACTGTAAAGGAGAAATGTGGTACTAAAAAGGAGATTATGCATTTTAAGTGGTATGTACAGCAGAGCCAATTATGCACATCACCTTGAAGTTATTTGTGCCCTCTGGAAAGAAATTCAAAGAATTGTGTGCTTGTGGGAAGAGGTATGTTTCTGAACTAAAATCTGTTATTAGGGATTTTTGGTGGCTATTTTAAATAATTGTTCTCAAGTGTTGATGAGAGTGTGATATTGCATCTTACAATGGGTGTTGTTGGATTGTATCTTCAGGCATGGTTTTAAGCATTCTGTGGATGATTGAGGGTGGTGATTGCAAACCAGAAGGTAATTTTTCCTGCCTTCTCTTAATTTTACTTCTTTTTGGCTTCTCTGTTGTAGTCTAGTACGTCATAAAGTCTGAAATTTGCAGATTGTCTTTTAAAGGAGTGCAAGGATAAAAATTATTTTTCCAAGCTGTATTTTCTTAGCAGTTGTTCCTATAAATATTACAGAGGCATGTAGCATGACCCTTCCGGACACAGCCATGGTCAGTTGTGGTACATGTAAGTTCATAAGGGTAGACATGCAGGACTAGACACCAGAGCTACTGGGATTTGCTAGTGTAGCAGTGCGAAAATTATGAAGTGCTCAGTCCCGTGCTTGGTTGAAGGCCAGATGTTTTTTGCCCCATGAATCCTCTCTGAAAGGTCTGCATGGTGTTGTGGTGCTCACCAGTGTGCTTTGTAGATGTGTACAGCTCTGTAATAGTGCCTCTGTTCAAAGGGATGTGGCAGGCAGTAATTGTTCATCAGTAAATGTCGGTCACCTCACTTGTCATTCCGCTGGGCAGTGGAGTTTGTGTATCCCCCACCCTTGCTGCCGAGCTAGCACAGCTCAGGTCAGGCAGGCAAAAAGTAGCACATAGGGTGCACTTGTAGTCAAGGAGGAGCAGCTTCACTTCACTGCTGCGTTCTGTGACAGGCTCCAGGCCTGTGCCTGTCCAGACCTGCACAAAATACCTGAAGGTAGCACAGAGGTAGGTCCAGTTTAAACTCCTGCTCTTCTGAGATCAAACTGCAGTCTTTGGACTTGGTCAAACTCAGGTCGACCTGTTGGAATTCACTACTGGATATCCTAGAAGAGAGGCAGGCCCACAGATTCCGAGGTGGTAAAAGGAAGAAAGGCTTAGAAAGGTTGGAACGACAGCAAGACTTTTGTAGCATGGATAGCCCAAGCTTTCTTGCCAACATAATGCTTCAGAGCAGGTTAGAGAAATTCCCATCGATGTATATTCCTGGGGGGGGTCTGTCTGACATTTTCAGTAACTAGTGATGACACTTTTACCTTCCCTAATGAGAAACAGTTGCAAAGATCAGTTAAATTTGCTGCTGTTAAATGCTTACTGTGAATTAATTTGAAATGCTGCAGCTTTGCACAATCCAATCATATTACATCTAGTTTTCCCAAGCTTTTTATCAGGCTTATATTCCAGATATTTATTATCAGAAGTATTGTATAAGACTTCTCTCCCAATTTTGATATTTTGGCCCAATTACATAGATTTCTGTGCCCTTCCTTTGACCCTCCAGCACATCCAGACATGATATTTCTATATGGGTATCTGTATGTTAGGAAATTCCCCCCACAGCTGTGCGTAAGAGCATTCCATACTTTGCATCAGATGTGTGTTGGCTTGGACCGAAATGTGTAGGCCTTTCTCACATGGTATCTTTGTTATTTTCTTTTTCTGTAACAGCATTGTGAATACTTCAGATGGATTTTATATGCTTACTGATGTGGTTGTTTCCTGGTTTTGAAATAAAAAATATGAAATAAATATCTGATTTGGATTTTACCTTTATCCTGTAGGTTTTACTCTTTTATCACAGCCTGGGAGTGCACCCTGGAATGTCACCAGCATCTACCCTGCAACCTTTTTGGGTAGCTCAGCACTCTGGATTTGCTGTTTTATCCTACTAGAAGGATAATTTCTCTCAGCCTCTATGCAAATCACCTTTAATTCCCTCACTCTTATTTCTTAGCAATTTTTAGACTAAAAAGATGTGCTTCTCTGGTTCTTGTTTGCCCAAACGCTTTTTGTGTGCAAATACTTTCCCAGTGTAACAGGGAGAGGAGAAGTGGCTGGAGGCTATGAGTCCTGCCCAGAGCTGAAGAACCTGAGACTTTAGCCCCTGCTCTGTTCCCGCTGCGGCCCTCAACTTCTCTGCTGGGAGGAAGAAGGAGCCCTTTCCCCTGTGGCTGATGCTTTACTCCCTCTGTCTGGGATGTGACCTTCACGTCCTCCTGTGAGAATGTGCCTATGTATGTTCAGTAGTGGACATTGGAAAGGAGCAGGGTGATGAAGAAAGAACCCCACTCTGCCAGGAGCTGATCCCATAGCTCAGGGACTGCAGCATTCCTTGGACCACTCTCAGGTCTCTGGGCTGCTCTCAAAAAATAGGTGAACAAAATATCCTTCAGCAGAAGAGGATGGAATGAAGTGAAAGGCAGGAAAAGATGGCAGACCCCAGAGTACCTTGGAGCAGGAGTGGCTAATACAATGCCAGAGTTAGCAGCCTGCTCAAAGCCTAAAACAAGGAAAGAGCAGGGAACAATGTAATGTCTGAAAAAGCTCAGCATAGCAGAGATCCCATGAAGACTTTCTGAAAGCTGCTGCTGCGTGTTCCTAGCTCACGCCTGTGTTTTGCTAAGCTTGGTATGCAACCAGCCTTCGAGCTGGGGAGTGCCCTGGGCTAATCTGTCTAGAATTGTTTTTCCATTCTAGCTCAACTATGAAAATAAAGCCCAGCCATCCAAACTCATAAGCATATCCAGCTCAAACTTAACTCTTAACATTTCAATTTTCTTTGTCAAAAGTGGAAGCAGAGAACAAAATCATTTGGGGCCAAAGCATGTGATTCACTGAGCCCTAAATTAATCTTTTGTGTAGTTTTCATGATAAACTTTGGGTTAGGGAACAAGGCTTTGGTTTAGATCTGGTTAGTTCTCAAAATTGTAAGGAAGCTTCAAAAGGAAATCCTGTTTGCAATTAAATGGTTTGAGGAGGGGTTGTTTTCAGCTGAAACTGGCCACCACATCCAAGTGAACATGTAGGCAGTTCCTGTGGCCACCACAATCCCCCATGGAAATGAATCACTGGAGAATTCTTGGAGTGAAACTACTGCTGAGTGGACAGAAGAACCCCAAGGGTCCCAAGTGACATCAGCCACATCAAAGGTTCCAGTGCTGTTTTAGAGGCTAGAGCACGATAGAGTGTCACAGCATCAGTGCCAACATTTGGTGCTTTCTGCTTGTGTTATTTCTGATTAATGTCTTTGCATACCAGGCAAGAATAGCAGTTTACTTCTGTGAGAAGAAATGTGGGGAAAAAAACCCCAGCAAACCATATATTATTGAAGGTAGATATCACTGCTGCATGCCAAGTGCACAAATCTTTATATTTGATTTTTGTGTTCTGAAAAGAGGACACTTAAATTCTAGATACCTCAGTAGCTGGGGAGATATAGGGCAGCTTCTCCCTTGGAAAGGTGAGAGTACAGGCAGGACTGCAGTCTTACCTCCAAGCAAAGTTGCTAACCCCTTCTTTGAAGGTTACTCCAAGAAGGAACATCTGCTGGTTTGGTGGGGGACTGTGCCATCACTGCTTTCATTTGAGAGGAAAGAAGGTGTGGATGCACTGCCAACATCCTTGTGATGGGCCACGGTGGAGCAGTATCAGGAGGTGACTCACCACAACCTTTTCTCCCAGTGTACACATTGTGAGAAAGGTCCTGCCAGCAGATAAATCAAATGCACATTTTGTTGCACAGAGAATTTATGTCTCTCTGGCTTTTTTTTTCAGACTTTCTGTGGATCAGACCAAGGACACAATTCTAACATTTTCTTCACTTTCAGAAGGACTCTTTGAAGACATGTGAGATGCTTACTGGAAAACCTGGGGTACATGACTCTGGTCTGTCACTTACGCTTTAGCCTGGCTCTGTCTTTACAATGTGAGTTACCAGTCAAGAGACAGTTGTCTTCATAATATACTGCTGGGAAAAGGCAGCACTCAGGCTGTCTTAGACAAGGAAAGAAAATGGTTTTTGTTTCCTAAAATATATATTGCTATGATGATTTAATTGGTGTTACTTGAAAGTATTCCATTTCTAGTGGAGGCAGGCTGTAACTTTTAAAACAATTCACTTGCTGTGATAAATCTTGTTTCTATGCTATACCTCACTAAATTACACCGTGTTTACAAGAACTGTCTCTTCCTTTTCCATAAGCTTCAGCAGGCCTGATAGACACATGACTGCCCTGCTAAATCTGTTTTCTGCTTATGTTGCACAACCATTTTCGGTTTAGCAAGTGGTCACATGGATGTGTGTAAGGCAGTCATACTGGTGCACCAGTCACTGTGACATGCATTGAGGGACCACTGCAGATCCTGTTCTGAACCAGCAACTGGTCATCCATGTAGTGATCAGCCTGATCAAACAGCACCCTGTTTTTCCATCTCTGGTCTCTGTTTCATCCTGGTTTTTAGTCTTCTCCATCATGAAAAAATTTGCCTTCCATTAACAAGTTTGGTTCTCCATCACAAACAAACTCAGATGTTTATTGCTTCCTTTATATTCCTGTCACCACGTGCTATTGTCACTCAGACTGCATATTATCTAGTTACATTAAATTCATTGGGGTCTGGACTAGCTTTATCTCCCCTTTGCTCTGCTTACTTGTTGCAAAGTGCTCTCTCTGGTATGGATCAAAGCTCACAGTGACAGTCTTAACCTAATAACGCTGCTTTGAGTCCAGTATGTGATCTAAAGAGTCTTCAAGGTTTAGGGCAAAGTCACCAGAATAATTTTCCACTGAGGAAGGCATAACGATGCAGAACCAGGAGAGGATGAAAGCTAGGAGCCATGGTGAAGGTGCGGAGGGACATGGATGCAGCAGGGTACCAGGAGAATGAGGAAACAGAAAAAAAGCAAAAATACCCAAGATCTGGAAGGAAGGTAAGATGTTTATAAGTATGGAAAGGTGGAACAGGATCTAAAAGAGAGGAATATGAACTTTAAAAGAAGCAAGTGAGAGGCTGAGGAAGTGAAAGACTGAAGACAACCAAAGCATGGGCCCTTGACCTGCACGCAAAATAAAATGAAGCCCAATAGGACTCCAGTAGATTATGAATCACAGGCAAGAGGTCATTGGTTCTTCAGGGAAAGAGAAATAGAGGTGTCACCTTCACCATGTGTCCACAAGTATCTTTGCAGCTGAAACAAATAGCTATGTCAGAGTCAAAGTGTTCCTTGCAGTATGACCTCTCCTTTTGGTCCACAAAGATTGGGTTCTGCTTGCTTGAAAGATGGCACTAAAAATGCCTCTTAAGAGCCACAGGCAGGAAAACTGATGGGCATGCAAGATACAGCTGGCTCAGCTGGACTGAAGGGATCACAGTGGCAAATCAGAAGCAGCCTGGCCATAAGCACAAAGCAGAGGCATCTTCCTACCTGTGTTAGGTAGTGCAAGACAAGATCCAAACAGAACTGGCCAAGGCCAATGTCAGCAAAGCCCAGTGTGGGCAGACACCACCACTGCTGAAACCTGCAGGGGCTGGTCCATCTCAGAAAAAATATCTGTGCAGAAATGTTGAGAGGAATACTTTTCAGCTTCTTTATTCCATGCCAGAGACAAAATTTTTGTGGAACAATGGAGCAGCATTCACACCACCTTTGTGCTCCTTCTTTTTCTCTTCCTGATGCAAGAGTGACATTCACACTGATCATTTGTAGTTCATAGGTAATGGTGCATGTTGTAATGCTCTGGTCACACACACACACAAAAAGTTAGAAGTGTTGTATTAGTGTAAGATTTTGGTGTTTCCAAACACACACAAAAAAGAAAACCTAACAAAACCGAAAAAAGGGGGAAAAAAAGTTGAAGTGAAGGGAGAGAAACATTTTTCCTTGTGATTGGAAAGTCTACTTCCTGACTGGCTGTGTGTGTGAGAACAGAGCAGCCAAAGCAACAAACACCAGGGCTGACTAGAAATTAAGGTTTAGCAAAGATTTAGTGCACAGTCTTGGCTCTTGAAAAGATAGTTCCGTTTTTTTCCCTTGACTGGACTTAATTTTTATTAACAGGTTTTGTTCTGCTGAAGGCAGGGTCAAAACAAATTAGTGACACTGTCAAAACAGTGACTGAGAAAATCTAAAGCTCATGGGAAGCCTTAAAGGAGTGAATTCTGCAGAGAGGGTTGACAGGGAGGGAAGGATGGGACTCATGCCTGGAAATGCTGACAGCTCTTAGGAGCCAGAACCAGCCACTGCAACTTGAACTGGGCAGGCTGGACACACCTCAGTTCCCTGGCAGCCCTCTCTGGACTGGAGGCCAAAAGGGACACAGGAATGGTCCTAAATGCACTCATCTGGCACCAGATATGCAGTCACCGGGTGCATTTGCTTGTGCAGTGCCCTGACATGAGGGACACTGCCAAGCCATAGCATGGCTCATCATCTCCTTGTCTTGCCTGACTTGGAAGGGCAAGGTGATGAAAGAGTAGCACAAAGGAAAGGGTTGATCTCTCCCTGATACTAATGCAAAGGACTGCAGGACTGGAAGATTTGGATGGATCCAAAGGGGTTATACTGCCCCTGCTCCTGGACTCTCTGAACTGGGTGCTCCCGGGAAGGTTTTTGGAGCACAGCCATGAAAATCGTGTTTGAAGTGGCTTCTCACCAACACTGCAAACCCCAGCTGAGATTCGTATTAGAGTCCAGGTCTCTCTTCTGAGATAAAAACATATCTGATGTGTGGTTTGTGGGTGCGAACACTTTGGTTGCACAGATACCGTTGCTTGCTCAAGGTAGTACGGTGTTAAAAGTGCAGTTGGGATAGAAGATAATTCTGTGATTAAGCCAGTCTTCCTATCACCCCCATTTTTTAAAATAACTTCATCTGAAATTATGTCCCCCAGGTCTGCCCCCTTGATTCACATTGAAACCTTGACAGACATATATGGAACCCTCAGAATGCTTTTTATTTCCTTTCTTACAGAACTCCAGAGTCTGAGAGGTGATGAGGGACTGAACATGAGTGCTTAGCAGCTAGGTCTGTGCTTATCGTGAAGAGAAGTGGTGTCCCCATAAAGGAAGCTTACGAGGGGCAGGTGGTGGGTTTTTATGAGTGAATTGTGAGGAGGTGTCGACACTGGAGAAGAGTTTCTTATGACCCTACCCTGTCACTTTATCTCTATTTGCCTATTAAAATCAACTGTTCCTCCAAAATAGTCCTGCTACCTGGGGTTTCCCATTCTAGCTGGGTCACCCTAGAACTGGGAGCCATAAGCATCCTCCTTTCCATCTTTCCTGCCTGTGCCTTTAATGCCAGCTCCTCATTCCCAGTGGAATGGGATGGAAATCTGAATGTGGCACTTCTTTGCAGTAAGGAAACAACAAAGCCCTGTTCTCTGAAGCACCCTGTCACATGGGGCAGAAAATGGACCAGTAACTACTGTGGGGTCTCATCTCCAGCCATTCCACATCCATATTAATCTGCAAATATTGGCATGCTGCACTTTGCCATTCCACCTCAGAGTGTCTGACCCAGCTCTTCCAGTATCGCTGTAGCCTGTTCCACACCCCAGTGCACAGAAAAATGCTAGTCGACCTGTGTGGCCTGCTCTCTTAGCTCTTGACCTCAGCACTAAAGCATCCTGCTGGCTGTCCCAGCATGGCCAGAACAGTGGCCATGTGGACCCAGCAGCTTCTGCCTAGATAGATGCACTGTTGGATATTTTGTAAGGAATAGCTCATAACCATTATGCATAAGCTGAAACTAGTGTGAAGACTTTCTTCCTCACTCTGTCTCCCTGGTTATGAATTTTCCATTGACATCTCCTCCGGCCTCATGGAAGTGCCAAATATTTAATGGGCAAATGCATCTCTACAAATTACATGCTCAAATAAAGCAACATTTAGTGGATGTACATCAGCAGAACATCAGAAGTATGTGGAGGTAATAGATGGGAGAATACTTCTGTTTCCAGGTATTGCTTAGGAAAAGGTTGGGGGAAATCAGCTAAAATTTCATCAATTGATTATGACTTTGTGTAGTCTACTGAGCTTTGTCTCCAGAGCAACGTTCAGTGCTGCGGAATATTTTGTTGGCCAATCAGTCCGTGTAGGTGCAACACTTACTCTTTCTGCTGTGTTCTACCGTGTGTCAGGGTGTGAAGAGCATGATGGGTTGCTCAGGGCAGTCTTTGGGTAAAGTCACAGTACCAGCCTGGGGTTTAGAGGAGCTACTGACGGTGTCATTCACAATCACTGGGATATTTTACATCTTCCCAGTATGCTGAGTAGTGGTTTGCTGCCATACCTCCCCCTCCTTCCAAAGGAGTGTGCTCTGCCTGCAGGGTTAACTGCCGTCAAAGTGTATCACATCAGTCACTCTCCCCTAATCCATCCAGCCTTTTCATTTTAAAAGGCAGCCAGTTTGTCCTTGGTAAACCAGCATCACCCTTTCCTGACCACATCTTGTCCTTGGTGCGTGTGGCGCTGGGTGCCAGGAGGACACAGCACTGAGGTAAGGATGACTGGTCTGGGGTTCACTGAGTCATCCTGGCTGCTCTCTGCACAGCTGAGTGCAACATTAGCATTTTTCCAGCTGCCAGGGATGACAGATGAAAGACTCTGGTCTCATAATCACATCATGCAATTCTTTCAGCAGCTTCAGAAATGTCCTAGCACCCTTAAAGTGTATTATATTCAATCTCATGCATTGTAATATATTCAACTTCCCTAAGCAGTATCGAGCCTGCTGCTGCCCCACTCCTGGCTGTCCCTCAGTTTTACAAACCATTATGATATCTCTGGAAATCTGGGAGCAGGCTTTGCTTTCACAGACTATAGCAAGGAAGGCTTTGAGTACTTCAGCCTCATCTAAGGCTGAGGCATTCATCACTACTTTGTCTCCCCATTCTTCAGCAGACCTGTATTTTCCCTGGACAGGTTACTAGGATAGTTGCCCAACCCCTTTGTCACCCATCCTATTCCATACAGGTTTCTCTAGCTGGGCTTTAAGGCCTTTCTGATTTTGTCCTTCTGTACCCAAGCAATGCTTCCATCCTCCTTCTCCATAGCCTTTCTTTTTTTTCAGCTCTTGCAGACATGCTTTTTGCACTTGAATTCATTGTGAAGCTCCTTCAGGATGAGTTAGGATGAGTTTCATTCAAAATTACCAGACTCCCTGCCCAAAAAAAATGGTATGAAGATGCTGTCTTGCACAGTGTTGGCCAGGGCAAATGGCTGAGCTGTGTCACTGTCTTTTTACAACTCTCCGATGCTGCAAATCAGTGGAAGAGTGACAGATGGCATAACTGGAACTGCGGATTTCTGGCACACAAACGGTTTCCTACCTTCCTTCCCTGATGTTACATGAATGTGGACACAAGGGAGGCTGTCCATATGGAAAGACATTGCACTCCCAAAGCCCAGTGAGCACTTTCCACCATCTCAGAGCAGTCAGCATGGCACTGGTGGATCGGGGCAAGGTTGATTTGAAATTGAAGATGATGTTTAGGGAACTGAGTAAGAGGAAGACAAGGAAGGATGGAATAGAGTGAAGCACTGAGAGATGATTGCAGCAGAAGTCCTGGCAGAGACAGTGAGTGACTCCAGAATGGAGTCCTAGAACTGTGAGGAAGTGGTCCCTGTAGTAAGCTAGCCAGAAGGATTATCATATACCCAGAGCATTGAGTCACTTGTTGGCAGTGTGTCTAGGAGTTAAAGCAGGAGACAGGAGGGAGCTGTGCGTGATAAGGAGAGAGAAGTATGCAGTGAAGAGGGGTCAGATGTCTGAAGGCAAAGGTGGTTGAAAAGACATTTTATAGGAGAATCCTTGAAAGGTGTGTGGCTATGAGTGGAGCTGTTTGAAGTGAGGTGGAGCGGCCATCAGGTAAGTATTTAGGTGTCTTGGTGTGAGACCCCACTTTTCAGTCATGGGATCATGACTACAAGGTGGGCTGGGAGCAGGTAGCTATGAGGCAGAGGAGGTAAATAAACTCTAGCCTGTATCCACCAAGAATGTGCAGCTCAGCACTTGCTGTCACCCAGCAGCCTCTGTCTTTTTGTCACCAGGCTCCCTCCAAAACAGTTCTTTCATGTCCATCCAAGAAGTGTTCTGTGGGTACAGAGATGGCTGCCAAGCACACTGAGGTGGTGGGAATGAACAAAAAATGCTGACAGCTTTGTAATAAGTGGCATGCTGAAGGCTAATCTTGTTTCAGCAGCTAGAAACGGGACTTGGTGTGCTCTGGGCCTCTCTGTCCTGTGGATAAAGCAGAGCTGGATAGCCATTGATGAGAAGGCTGGGAAAACACCAATGTGCTTGCAAAAATTTTGGATATGTAAGTTAAAAGCAGACAGCAATACTAGAACACACACCACTTGTTTGGAGCATCTATGCAGTTCTGACAGATCAGAGCTGAGAGGAAGGGAAAGACAGGAAAGGGAGGGGGATGGCAAGATGAGGAGAGGAACGGCGGCTGGGCATTTTGGGTGCAGCAAGAAGTTGTGCCCGCGTGCAATTTCTTCTCTGGTCTTTTGACTTGAGCAATCTTGTTGGAAGAAGGGACAATCATGGTGAAAGTTTAGCAAACAGAACAGGGTAGATGATTTAGGTTTTATCATGGGGTGGTGCTTGGCAGGCGGGGTTCGAACGGGAGCTGCTGGCCGGGCTGTGTTTGCGCAAGAAGCGCCGGCTCCGGGCAGCAAAGCTGGCAGTGCCACCTCCTGGGCAGAGCGGGGGTTTGGAGCAGCTCGCATCTCACTCTCCTGCTGACCGGCTGGGTGATCTTGAGCAAAACACTGCTCTTCCTTGCACCTGGATATTTTCATTTGCAAAGGGATGGCCCTAGGGAAGTCAGTGAGCAAAGTTCATGCCCATCTAAGTGAGATCTTCACATTGTCAAATAAAAGTGCAGAGCTACACTCGGGTTGACAGTCACTGCTGGAGGAGAGCAGGAAGGACAAATGTTGCCTCAGTATTTCTTACCGAGTTTCTACACCCACGTGTGACATATTTATTAGCTGTGGGGTTTTTTTTAGTAGGGACCTGTCTTGGTGCTATCTCCAGCTTCATCACAGCAGTTTTTCAGCCGTGTAGTTGCACCATATTGGCACAGATGTTGCACTTGATTTGGTAAATCCAGCACTGTCAAGTTGTAACAACCACCACAGTAAGGGAGCTGGGTGTGGTGGGAGATGACGGGTGGCCTTTGAAAATTTCAATTATGCACACCATAGGTGTATTTTCTCTGGGTTATGAAAGCAACACCTTTAAATCTGTATCTTAGATCCGTGTAGACTAGATTGCAGCTGCCCCACAGGATGTGAGCAATCAACCTCTCCAGAAAGTTACTCACATCCTGCAAAACAGAAAATAGGATGCACAATTGTCTGCAGAATGAGACTTTTCACCAGAATGAGAACCCAAAGAGAAGCATGACCAAAACATGCATTTTACACAGAGGATCAGCCGCTGGAATTTATTGTCAGCTGCCATTCAGAGCAACCTGCATAAAGGGCTATGGACACTGATAAAATGCACAGGACCTTTTAAGCGCCACAGGCAGGAAAACTGATGGGCATGCAAGATACAGCTGGCTCAGCTGGACTGAAGGGATCACAGTGGCAAATCAGAAGCAGCCTGGCCATAAGCACAAAGCAGAGGCATCTTCCTACCTGTGTTAGGTAGTGCAAGACAAGATCCAAACAGAACTGGCCAAGGCCAATGTCAGCAAAGCCCAGTGTGGGCAGACACCACCACTGCTGAAACCTGCAGGGGCTGGTCCATCTCAGAAAAAATATCAGTGAAGAAATGATGAGAGAAATACTTGCCAGTGTATTTCCTTATTTCATGCCAGAGACAAAACTTCTGTGGAGCAGCATTCACACCACCTTTGTGCTCCTTCTTTTTCTCTTCCTGATGCAAGAGTGACATTCACACTGATCATTTGTAGTTCATAGGTAATGATGTGTGTCATAATGCTCTGGTCACAAACACAAAGTTAAAAGTGTCCTATTAGTGTAAGGTGTTGGTGTTTCCAAACACATTGTCTAGAGCAATTTTTTTCTGTGAGCAAGTCTGATTTCTTTTTCCAAATGTAATTGGGAATAAAAAAGAAAAAAAAAAAAAAAGGGGGGGGAAAAAAGTAGAAGTAAAGGAAGAGAAACATTTTTCCTTGTGACTGGAAAGTCTACTTCCTGACTGGCTCTGTGTGTGAGGACAGAGTAGCCAAAGCACAAACACCGGGGCTGACTAGAAATTAGGCTTTAGCAAAGATTTAGTGCACAGTGTTCGTTCTCGAAAAAATTGTTTCAGGTTTTTTCCTTGACTGGGACTTAACTTTTTTATTAACTAAACTGAGCTGAGAGAGCACGCTTTGTCCTGCTGAAGGCAGGGTCAGGACACATTAGTGACACTTTAAAAATAGAGACCATGGAAATGTAAAGCTCCTGGGAAGCTGTGATGCAGCTGGATGTGCAGATACTGGGTGCCTTTGCCTGTGCAGTGCCCTGACATGAAGGACACTGCAGAGGCATAACACAGATTGTGGTTCCTCATCTCCTTATCATGCCTGACATGACAGGGAAAGAAGGTGAAAGAGGGACACAAGGGAAAGGGGTTGCAGTCTCCCTGGTACCAGTGCAAAGAACTCAAGGACTGAAGTGCTCGCAGCTGCAGTTCCAGCTGACTGGAAGATCTGGGAGCCAAAGCAATTGTACTGCCCCTGCTCCCAGTCTCTCTGAACTGGGTGCTTCCAGGAAGGTTTTGGAGCACAGCCATGCTGAGCACACATGCGATGTGTGAGCTGTGGGTGTGAGCACTCTGGTTGCACACACACTGCTTGATTCTTGCCAGTAGTGTAATGAAAACGTACAGAGTGTCCACACACACAGCCTCGTCCAGGGAGGCCTTCTGCCAGCCTTGATCACAGCTTGCAGATCTGCAAATCCCTTTCTTCTGCAGGGAAAACAAAGGCAAAAGCTGAGTTACTCTAATCATACAGCCATGCACACAAGCCCAGCTTTGCAACAGACGGAGTCAAGGTTTTCACCCAGATCCCCTGAATGACCTAGTCCCCACACAAAACTCTCAGTGGTCTTTATGGCAAAGGGGACATAAAATTCCTGCTGAGCCTGTGGTTTGCCTCTGATCTACTTGGTGCCTTGCAGGATGAATGCAATGAAGCACCAAGGTCTCTTCCAGCAGTGGCCAGAGACCCGAGACTGTGTGTTTGCACAAGGAAGCCTCTATTACTAGAGTTGAAAAGACTAAATGCTCCTTGCTAACACTGTCTTTGGGTGATTTGTCTACATCAGCAGCCCAGCTACCACAAAAAAGGGGCCAAAATGGCACAGAGATGGGTAAACTGAAAGTATGGATGAAGATGGGCTCACACTACCCAGCCATCTCTGGGTCCTCTCTCATACCTAACAAGTTTCTGGTGCCCCTGAACACACTTGGTCCTTTCTTCTACTATGTGGTACTTTCCCAAAAGAATACCACAATCTTATAAAAAAATCTTTCCTGCTTTTTTTCATGCTGAGATTTTCGCAGGCCACCAACCCCCCCACCAATGTTGTCTTCCCAATGAGTTTAACATTACATCCCCACAAGCTGATTACCTTTGGGCCAGGAATTTCTTCCCTGCTCCTGAGGTGCCTAACTCTTGCTACAGCACAGTGCCCTGGGGGAAACACAAGCTACCGAGTGCAGCCTCACTGGAGTGTGCTGACTGTGTTACCCTGTTTCTAGGCACAGAAACGTACCTGGTTATGTGGCAACACACTGGCAGCATGTGTTTCCCAGGTGCCTCGTAGTTGCAAAGAGGCCATGTTTGTGTGTATATATATATGTACATATATACATATGGCTGACATTCACTCCACACCCACAATTCTTGCAAAGCGTATATTCATCTGCAATGTAATTATCAGTAAACATCTTTTAGGGCAGCTGACAACTCACAGGGGTAAATCTTGACATACCAAAGCACAGGGCACTCTGAAATATGAATGCCGTGCCACCACCCCAAAAATCATGCAATCCCTTCCCTCCCACCCAAACCCCCAAACACCAAACCGGAGCCCAAGCCAGGCTACAGCTCAGCAGCAATTCTGTGGCTTCTGGTGTGCACCTGAGCTACAGGCTTTAGAGATAAATGATCTTCCTGCAGAGTCAATGGTCTTGCTCCTCTTTTCCCTGAAGAGCTAATTCAGCTTCATGGGGGAAGCAGACCCATTGACAACATAGTTTATTAATATCTGGCAATGATGTGACTGATGTCCCAGGAAAGCCTGCTGAAGGATCAGCTGACATAACCAACACTGATGAGGCAGAAGACCAGACCTAGCTTGGCCCTCCAGCTCATCTCTGTACAGGTGAGATGATTGTGAATAACTGGTGGTGCTGAAGTGACACACGACCTTGTTTACTCTCATTGGAGTTCCAAGAATTGTGCCTTCCAGTTCAGCCCTTTCCACCTGCTTTGTAGGAGGTAGGGCAACTTGAGTGGAACTGCCAGTGGGAATGCCTTCAGACAAGACAGATCTCCCCCGGCGTGTAAACAGAGATTAGATCCACAAATTGCTGAGAAGCAGAGAGGCTGAGATGCTGCAGTTCTGGTTTGATATTTGCTTGGCAGAGAGAAGCTGGTTTATAACACCCCTGTGCCTGCTGCTCTTCCCTGGGGGTTCTCTTTCCTCCTCATCGCCACATTTTGCAGGTCATACAAAACAGAATGTGACCTTCTTTGCATAATTTTACCATAACTGTGGGCAGTATTAGTGCTGCCCTTTAGCTTTAAGAAAAAGGTCTTCTGCAATGACAAGCTGGTGCTTCTGCTTAGCCAAGGAGTGGCCAGTGCTGTACAATTACAGGCCCGCTCCTGAGCCCACATGCAGCCTCAGTCCGCACATTCAGGAAAATAAGATTATAAGGATTTTTGTCAAGTGCTTGAATGTCTGCAAAATAGTATTGTTGTTTGAATTTGGTATACCTCAGCTGGCAAACGTGCATTTCTTTTGCCTACTTTTTTTTTTTTTTTCTCCCATGCTGTGCTTTCTAGACATCTCCCTTTGAATATATAACCTTTGGGATCCTTTCTCCTCAGGTGCATGACTAGCCTCCATTTTTTCTTCTTCCTCCCTGCCCAAGCAAGATAGGTTCCTTTTGCATCACTTCTTTGTTCTCTGCGGCATTTGCAACACCCTCCCAGCCTTGTATCACCTGTGAATTCCATTCCTCCTGGTTGTGTTTTCCCTGCCTTTTCAGCACCTAGAATGACGAAGCCTTTTGTGCTGCCGTTGCTGCAATTGAACCTGATACTTGAAAGGAGGAGAAGAGGTTGGAATAAACTGCCCTGATGATTCATCCCTGGGGCTGAAAGATTTGCTCCTTTGATATCAGTCCCTTGATCAGAGCTCTGCTATGTTATCTCTGTCTGGGGAGACTTAATTCCTGGCACATTTGGGCTGGTGGAATCCCAGATACCAGAGCCGGTGACTGGAAAAGGAGCACACTACATTCTTCTTCCAGTCTTAGATATGTCAAAGAGTCTTCAAGGTTTGATATTCCAGGGCCTATAACCCCCTTAAGGCAGCCTTTGTCTGCATTTAATGTAACTGAGAAACCTCTAACTTTCTTCCCCCCTGCCCAAATCCATCACCTGCTCTCTCTGTAACTTACACCCTTGCAGAGGTGTCCCAACAGTTTCTTTGTGCCTTGTTCTGTGGGCAGCTTTCCCTACCAGCTCACCCTCAACTTGTCTGCCACCTCCTCACAAGATATTGAAGACCTTTTCACCATTCCCTTGAGAGACTGTGCACTGATCCACCGGTCATGGAGCAGGATGAGTGAAAACCATGGAAGGAACATGCGAAGTGTATCTTGAGCCTAGTCAAATTCAAATGTCGTGGTCAAAACCTAAAATAAAAAATGCTGGATGAGTGGGATGTACTCCCAGGTACTGACAACTGAACTGGCAGAGGAGCCATGGGGACCTGCAGTTTTCTAAATTAGGCTTAAGTGGGAATTCTTTGTAAAATTTGCCTAGGAGCAAGTTGGGGAATGTCACACAGGGACCACATCTCTGTAGGACCAGGTGAGTTTTCCAGTGGTTAGAGAGTGTCTTCTCTTTATGCACATTTAGATTAAAATGCTATGCATGACACAAAATGGTTAAACATGATTTGAGATTTCAAAACTTCAGACAGGTTGGTGCTGTGGCAACAACCACCATTAAAAATCCTCATAGCTTTTGTTAAAGAGAAGGGGAAACAGTTCAAGTACTAAAAAAATTGTAAGCATTAGAAAAACCCTCCCCTCCTTTCCTTTCAGGAAGAAAAATACCACAGATGACATCAACAGCAGTTAAGATCCATTATTCCAGGGGAGTTAGACACGGTGGATACTTCATATGCAAACTTATTTCTTCAAAGTGAAAACTCATATTGAATAGGGAGGAAACTCCACCTTCCATTTCTGATGCTGGACTCTCACATCTCTTTCAGTTGGTAGCACATGCCTGGCATGGACAGACACTTTGGGAAGTGGGAAACCCACAGCAGCATCAGACTGGACAAGAATTTGCTGTATTTGCCGTAACTTGTAGCCATACAGCCAGAGAAATTGCTTTGGCTAGTAACCACAGATGCCTTTTAAACTTGAAGAGAAAAGGTAGACTGCGCTTTGTGAAGGATGTGTAAGAGCACAGGAGTCTACTACACTCCAAGAGATGTTGGAATGAGACTAGAAGTGGTAGATGTGGTAATATTGTCCAGGGCTTCTCTTCTGCCTACAGTGATCACATCTTTTTTTGGCAAAATGGGAAGTAAAATCCTACAAGTGAGACCCAGGAGACTGTGGGAGTGCTGGCAACACTGACAGATCATTTTTTTCCAATTTCATCTTCCTCTTGGCATCAGTATCAAACTACAGTTCTCTTTGAAGGCCTGACTGTGTGAAGGACTCCAGGAAGGATGTATGAGCAGAAAAATCCATCTTGTGATAATGATCAACAGCTTGTCCTAAACTGCTTTGTTGGAAACTAAGCCCATTCATTCCTTGGCCTGGACATTTTTTCTCACTACGCAGGTTTAAAAAAAAAAGAGAAGAGAGAAGAGAAGAGAAGAGAAGAGAAGAGAAGAGAAGAGAAGAGAAGAGAAGAGAAGAGAAGAGAAGAGAAGGGAAGAGAAGAGAAGAGAAGAGAAAAAGATGAGGGGACAGAGGGAGAGTATTTGAATGTATATGTATACATATATGTATGAGCGTGGCACAGATTTTAATTTTTACCTTTCACTGATTTTACTGAAAAATTTTGCACAGCAAAGTAAGTTGGGCTTTTATTACTCTAAGTAATTTAAGAAAAGGGGCCCTCTGCAGACTGTTTCCTTCCTTCATGAACTAAAACCGCTTAACATGTGAAGTTGTGTCCTAAATTACATTTACAGAAGGAAAAAATGAAGGCAGCTAGGAAATACTTACGAATGTTATTTAAGGTTTGCAGACTTCCTAGACCCTCCCCCAGTCTTTTTAGGTAGGTGTTACTGTAGATCCCCTTACATCTTTCTGCCCTGAGGGGTCTTAACTTACTTTTTTTGTGGTTCTGGATGGCTGCTATGTACAGCAAAGTACCCGTTCTGACCAGCCTTAGGCTGAGAACAGTGGAAAAAGAGAAAAGGAAAAGTTTTCCTTTTCTTTCTTTTTATGATCACTCAAATGAAATTTGGCTATATTCCCTCAATGGGAAGTTATTTTACCCCTTTCAGAATTTTTCAGCCGAGTATGACACACCTAAAATCCCCAAAAGGTAGCAGCACATTTATAATAAATTCTCCTTTACCCTGCCTAGTCTCAGTTCAGCAAGGCCATGTGTGTTAGTGGGGGAGTGCAGATTCATTAACAATATTTATAAAGGGTACAAGGTCATTGTGACACCAAGCAAGCACATGGATTTGACTAGATTACAGCACAGTCTCACAGAAAGCAAATAAAAAATGTAGAAAATCATCAGTCACCAAAAGAAAAGTCTTCTGATATGGTGCTTTAAGAGAAGCAAATTCAAGTTCAAGTTGCAATTAAAGAATTAACATCCTGAACAAAGTGGTTAAAAGGGCAACAGAGTGGTAATGTTGCAATGTGGAAACGTTTTAGCTGCTTTGCTTCTCATGCTTCAAACTGCATTACTTTTCCAATTTTTTGCTCTTAAAATGTCTTTTGATTAAGCCATTACTATCAATAGCGATCACAACAACCCTGCAAATGTCTAAATAAAGCAGGGCATTTGTTTGAGGCTTCAAAAAAAAGGAGAAATATGATAAAGCATCGCTATCAAAGCCTTTTTCTTAAAACAACTGTATTAACAATCTTTGAATAATTATCCAAAAACACATTCAGCAAGTTGAAGGACTGAAAAGCACACTTTCTTAAAAAGCCAACTTGGACAGAATAAAATACTTGTTTGCCCACATTAGTAGTTGTGGAAAGAGATTGTATGGCCCAAAAGGACTCTGGAGGGTTGCCAGGTTCTCACCTGCAGTGCAGGCACCTCTGGGGAGAGGTGCTCCTCTCGCACCCCCCGAGTAGGCTCTGGGGAGGCCAAGCTTCCAAGGAACTTGGTGTTTTCCTGGTACAGTGGTAGCAAGAAGGGCATCTAAACCACAGCAGCCCAAACTGCCACAGCTCTGCCAGCCGAACAGAAACGCACAAGCAGTGAGACTTCTCCGGGTGGCATCAGCTGCATTGTCACTGAGGAGGCTGTTGGGCAGAGCTGCACCAAGAAGTGGTGAACCACAAGGGCTCAAACTGTGACTAAACATCCAAGTCTATTCAGGTTGCTGGCAGCTTTAACTTTCAGTTCTTGTTCTATTATGTCCATGCCGTAGATACCAAGCCTTGTTTGCATGTTAGCTGCCATGGGACACTGCCAGAACACAGACATCTCAGAATCACTGTCTTTATTCAGACCTGAGCTCTTTCACTTGACCCTCTCTGAGTCCTTCTTCAGGAGAAACTAATATCCCAGAGGGACCTGCTCTGCAGGCTCACCTGGCAATTGACAGGCTACTGTTCCATTGCTGTGACTCTTGGAGAGGTCAGTGCCATCTCTGAGGAAGCAAAGGACTTAGCTGCTAATGAAAGATCATGGTACTGACACGCTGTGAAGGATTTACCCTCTTTTTGGTGGAATGTGCTTACAGCTTCATGGTACAGAAGAGTAGACAAAGGTTGTTTAAGATATCAGAAAGCCCTCTGAGCCAAGAGCATGAGCTTGGGAATCCTTCATGGAGATCATTGTCAGATAAGAGTGAATATTTGGGCCCAGTCTGGAATAAAACAATACCAAACCAACCAGGCTTGGTTTGATGCCAAGCCACAGCTGTCACATGTTTTGTGGGGGACATAAGCTGTTCCCTCAGAGGTGCTGCTGCTCTGAAACTGCAGGGAGGGAGGCCCTGAGGTTCCCTCAGCTCCTCTGCTCCTCCGTCCCCCTCCTGCCCCCAGGGAGGTGACTCCCTCTGTGCTGCCCCACTCACTGGTCCAGCCGGGCGGGTGGCTCTGCTCCCAGGCATGACACCACCCTCCTCCCTGGATGCTGCCCAGAGGGACTTTGTAGTGCAAGTGACTACGCTGGTTTATTATGGCCTCTGGGCACTTTGTAGGAAAGATCCCAGACACCTCCAGAAGCAGCAGAAATCAATGAGATCAAGTGTGAAGTGCTCAGGCAGCGAAACCCCCAACAGCTACACTGACACCCACTGCCACCCACACCAGCACCCACACCATGTTCTCTGCCAGGTCTTCAGGTTCAACAGTCCTAAAAGAGATACTGATACCTTCCAGGTCTGCTACCTTGTTTTCATATTCCAGCTTCACCTAAGGCCATGAAAACTTAGACACCAACATACGGTAACAGGCCAGGCATGAGTAAGGAGAGCATAACATTCTCCTTGACTGGTGGCACTGGAGCTGCCCAGTGGGGTCCCAAGCTCTGTACAGCTCATGTAACTGGTGCTTAATCAGCTGGGGCCTGAGGGCAGATGTGAGGGACAGTGATCTCAGCTCTTGTGGCACTGCAGCTCTGAAATGTAGAATGATTCAGAAGGGAGACATGAGCCAAAGAAAAATTGTAGAGGCTGTTGCAGCATAATTGACAAATCCAGCATGTTCTTGGGTTTCTGTTGAGGCAGATGTGCTCAAAAGCCCTTTTTTGCTTTAAGTTTTTCAAGTAAATTTAACATAAAAACCTGCCATTCTTTTGCAGAAATATGTCAATCCCTGCAGTTTGTAAAGCAAAAAAGTGTTTAATGCAAACAGAAAAAAGAGACTCTAGACAGGTCCTTAGCTCCCTCCAGTCTGCACCTCATAGGAAAGTCTCTCTACAGACAGGGAAGCCAGGACTAGTGACCTGCCATGGGGCACAGAGCAGCACAAATCCTGGTAGAAGTGGTGTTCTACATCCTTTTAAACTATTTTAAATTCTGCTTCCTATTTCTGTTGCTTTCCCCCACCTGTCTGTATCTTCTCCCTGCTGATATCTGAACACTCACAGCAAGCATGTGCCCCTCTCTGGCCTGCTGGGCAGGTACTGGGATGCTAGCCCAGGCTTGGGATGAAAGCAGCAACAAGCATTTGTGAAGTAACGAGGCACAGAGGGGTGAAAGGACTGACCATTTGAAATCATTTTACACTTCTGTGGATTGGCACCTTCAGCTCTGAGCTTCTGACAGGAGGCATGCACATGTCCTGGTGCCAAAGCAGGGCTTGTTCTATCAAGAATATTTTAATTAACTCTGGGACTTCTGTCTCTATTGAGAAACAGACATTAGTGAGAGACTCGCAATGTCTTTTGAGATTAAACCAATAAAATTTTCCTAAATACAGGCAGAGCAAAACCTGCTGATGAGAGGGGACCGAAACAAGCCCAATCTGCAGACCCAGAGCTGAATTCTGTAGCTCACTCACTTACCTTTAGTTATTTAATGAACAGCTCTGCAGGTGCTTGTCCCCCCTTGGGTAGGCCGTATGTCAGGAAACATCAGCTAACCTGTGTCTTAAAGGAAACTCTTCATCTTTATTCCAACCAACCTGCAGCAAGCTGGCAAAGGCAACAGCCAAGGCTATACAGATGAAAGGATGTGCTTTTGAAAGGCCACAGGCAAGCAAATCTGTTAGCTGTGAACCTTACATACACTAGATCTTTTCCTAGCTCCACAGTGAAAATGTCTCCGCTGGTTGTCCCCCTGGAGACCTGCCAGCTGAGATTTCTGAGCCTGCTCTGCAAAGTGAGATCCGGTGTTGGATGTGACTTGCCCAGTGTTTCTGAGTTTGCTCTGGCACAGGCTTTTTGAAGATGGGCCAAACACATTTTCAGCTGGCTCCCTTGAAGTCCTGTATGAAGGAAATTTCTTCTCAGTTTAAAAAAAAAAAAAGGAAAGAAAAAGAAAAAAATATGTTCTAGCCCCCAGCTCTAATTCTTCCTCATTCCC
>VZTE01006586.1:733740-760442 GCA_013397775.1 Eulacestoma nigropectus
TCCTGTATGAAGGAAAATTTTTTTCAGTTTAAAAAAAAAAAAAGGAAAGAAAAAGAAAAAATATGTTCTAGCCCCCAGCTCTAATTCTTCCTCATTCCCCCCCCCCCCAAGATCTCTCCCTGATCTGCACCAAGAGTGTGGGAAGTGCTGCCAGGTCAGTAGGGGGTATGTGTGGGTCTTGGGGGGGTGTCAGTGTGACACAAGCCACAAAGCAAAGGTCTGAGAACCCTCCCCATAACCTCAGGCCAGGGTGTGGGTTTGGCCGGCACGGTACAGAGCAGCTCAGCACCAGATTCCCCTCCTGTCCTCTCCCCTGTGGTGGAGACTGGCTGGGATGTGTTCTCCCAAAGCTGTCCTGTACAGGACATCTGCACTCAAGGGATTTTGAGGCAGGACAAGCTCAGCAGAGCCCAAAGAAGCAAGCAGGAGGAGTCGTCCTGGGGCTCTGGGTCAGACCCTGCTCAGGTGTGACTGAGGAACCTGCAGAATGGGAAGAATTCAAAGGGGACATACTTCAGCCCTGATGCCATGTGCGACTTTCCCTCCCCCCTGCGCTGTCCCCACCCCACCGATCAGCCTCTTTAACATGACAAAGAGCCCGGAGGAGCGGGCCACGGTGAATATTGCGGTCCCAGGCAGGGAATGGCCGGCTATAAAGGCCTGTCTGCGCTTCGGGGCTACCTCGGCTTGGTGGTGAGACCTGCCCCCCAGGTGAGGGTGACATCTGTTGTAAGGTGGGGGATCCGCCCCTTCAGCTGCTCCCCATGTGCGCACACCTGGCGCTGCCCCCGTACCAGGCGTACCCCGGCGGGGCTGGCATGGGCTGCCTGGAGCTTTACTGGAACTCGGCGGGGGAGGCCGGACAAGTCCCCACAGCGGCCGGGCCAGCGAGAGCCGCCGGGCCCGGGCAGTCTCCGGAGGCAGGAGGGAGGAGGCACACAGCAGGTAAGGCCTTTCAGCTAAATCCCGGAGAGGATCCTCAGGATACCTCCGGTCCCAGGTCAGGCTCAAATGACTCTGAGCGAATTTTTCTCTCTCCCTGCCGTGGTGTCCTCGTGTGTGACCTAGGCAAACTGCGGTGTGGTAGGCAAGGCGGAGGGGTGACCTTGGCTAGTCACACTACTTTTTCATGCTGCTTTTCTTGAGTGGCTGTGAACCGGTTTCCTAAACCTCAGCAGAGCCTGCAAGAGTCTGTCAGGTCTGTGCTCCAGGCTGAAGGGTAGCGTGACAACTTGGTCTTAGGGAAGTTCACGGCTCTTGGGGCAGGAATGTCTGAGCATCCTTTTAGTTAAATGCTGTCTTATGTGTTCCCGAGAGAAGCAGATCCTGAAGATACTTCTTGTGACATCCCTTATCCCCTTACAAACTCCTTGCACCTTTTATGTGCTTATTAAACATGAGCCAAGGCGTGCTGTGAATCACTGGGTGCTGAGAGATCTGCTCCTTTAAATCTAGCATTGTTACTCACTGCTTCTTTCATTTTGTCATTTTCCTCTATTTCCCTCTCCTTTCTGTGCTCTTGTTGCTTTTTACCCTTTTTTACCAAAAAGTCCCAGGCTTCACTTCAGTGACATTTTCTGTTCCTGCCATTCCTCTCCCCCTCCAGTGAGTGGCAATAGAAGAGCTGATAAAAGCAGGTTTTTGCCCAGCCCCACATTATGGTCAGCAGGGTAACGCTCTAGCAAGGTAAATGGGTGGGAGGAGAGCCAGGTTTTGGGGTGCCACTTTCAAGCCGTCAGTTGCTATAGAAGCTACAGGCTCAGGCAGAGTGACTATGGCTACTTGGCACGTCTCCATGTAGTTTGGAGAAAGGCTTGGGTTGTCTGCGTGCTGCCTGCCCGACAAAGGCAGCAGGCAGATGGACTGCTTTGTGCCCCCGGTGGGCCTGGTGTATAGACTGAAACCCCATCTCCAAACACTCTCCTCTGGTACCTCTTTCAGAGAGAGCCCAGTTGTGGAAGTCAAGGCCTACAGGTGTCAGGGGCTTGTGGCAGTGGGTCTGTCACAGGCCTTCATGGCCATGTCTGTTGCACTGTTGCTTGTGCTTCTTGCTTCCTCTCACCTTTACTGTCTTCTCATGGGAGAGGGAGCACTTTTGTCTTGTGCTTGAGCTGCACATGATACATTTCATGGACGTTTGGAACGACAAGTCGAGCAGGAACGTGGGGGAGCTTTAGATCTACAGTGTCTTGCTGTGGTTCCTGTCTAACAGGAGACTTTCCTGTTTTCCAAGCCCATGTTCCCAGTATACTCATTTCCTCCCTATAAAGTTTTTACTGCACAGCCTGCAGGAGCCACGCATCCTGTGATCCTGCATGAAGTTTTAGCTTCCCATGCAGCCAGGTCACAGATGTTCAGCTTCCTCAAGGCTCTGCAGTCTAGCCCCATGCACACAACACCGCAGGCCCTTGCACCTCTTCTGCCAATAGCCTCTTCCTGCTTGTAGACAGAATCCCTTTTCAGTCCTCATGGCCCTGCTCCCCAGTGCCAGAAGCCTGCCCCACTACACCCCTGGCTGCTCACCCAGCCCCTGCTCTGGGTGGTGTCATCTCCTAGGGATAGCAAATAGCCCCGAGCAGGCAAGCCCCGAGTGGTAGGCACCACAGAGAAAGGCATGGCTCTGTGAGGAGAGTAACAAGGGGAACACTACCACAGGTGTGGCCGCTTTTCTGAGGTCCAACAGCACCCCAAGGCTTTTGAGTGATTTCTTAGTAGGCTCTCAGCTTAGGACAGAAGAAGGAAAGGTTTTGTAGGGTGGGTGGGAAGCCCATTCCTCTGGGGGATATCAGTACTTTGCACTGGACATATATTCTGGAGGTTGAGGAGGGTGTCTCAGTGTCACAGCTCTGAGGGTGACTGGTAAGAAGGTTGAGAGACTTTGGCTGGGCTCAGTAGTCAGAAGGTGTGTACTGAAATGGCACTGCCCCATTCACTGCACTTCCTGTAGGAGAGGGGATGGACCATGCAGGACAGTTTGCAGAGGAGTAGCTGGAGGAGAGAGGGATGCACAGATTCATCATTGTAGTTAGGGGGAAGAGGAGTGACTGGTATCACAGCCCTTCAGTCAGGGTTGGCCTGAGAAGGTCTCAGGCTCTCTCAGACACCAGCAATCTGGCATCCGACACATTTTCTTATTCCTGCAGCCCAAATGACTTTGCATCTTGGCAGCTTTTGTCTTCACTAGTAGCCCAGATTGTTCAGGAAGCTTTTCCTTTAGGTCTTTATCTCAACTTTGTCATCAACAGAGACCCCTTAAGACACGTACCAGGACAAATGAGAAGGGGCTTGAATGCCTTCCTCTGCACTCTTGAATTTTGCCCCCTATGTCCCTGATACAGGATTACTGGCTCCTTTCACCTGTTTCACACATCTAGCTTTCCTCTCTCCCTCTCCTCCTCCATGAGAAATTTCTCTCCTTCATTCTTCTCTCACCAAAAGCCCTTCTCAGGCAAATAGGTCCCCCCACCTACACGTTTCCAGCAGTAGCACAGTCTGTGGTGGGATACAAAGGCAAACAGGACCGAGCCAATATCCAATGCCTGATGCTCTCCACCTGCTGCCCTCACTGTGAGCACTGGCTGCTCTGCCCCACCGTACACCCTGGTTGTAGGTTGTTTTCTCTCTATTGAGTGCCTTGGTGTTGCTGGGCAGGCAGTTTTGGGGAGCCCAGCCATCAACCCAGAGCTGTGCTTGCAGTCATGACAAGGCCTTTTTACACCACAATCAGACTGAAATATTACTGAGGCCTTCTGGAGGAGGATAGTTCACTGTGAATCAATGTGCATCACTCTTGCACCACTCCCTGCCCTGACTTTTCTGCCTGGCAAAAGGGAGCCACGAGTATCCCAGAGGGGACTGAGCTGGGACAGAGCTGGGAAGCTGCTCACTCAGTGTGCTTGACTAAGCTCTCAGATCCATGAAGAAAGGAGGGTCACACAAGCCTTTGCTTCAGGAAAGCTCTTGTTGGGTAGGCAAAAGAGCTCTTCAGCAGGCAGGGAGCATGCTCATACCCTTACAGCTAAACATTCTGTCTCATACCTTTTCTCATTGTCTTTTTACTTATAGAAGTATCCCCAGCTTCATCCAGTTCTGGGAATTTCAGCCAGCTCACACCAGATTCAGCCACCAGCCCTCATTCGTCATCCTCATCTCCACAGCCTACAGCTAAGTCTCAGAAGGGCAGAGAATATGGCGTGGAGGGGCTGAGGAAGACCAAGAGCCGTACAGCTTTCTCCAAGGAGCAGCTGCAAACCTTGCACCAGCGCTTCCAGAGCCAGAAGTACCTCAGCCCCCAGCAGATCCGGGAGCTGGCTGTTGCCCTGGGGCTCACCTACAAGCAGGTGAACACAGAGACTTTGACCCACAGTATATCGATCTCACAGTGGCTGAGTGGTCACATAAGGAAGTGACAGGATGGAAAGATGAGCCCCCAGCAGGGACTGAGGCAAAGGTGCCAGCTAACAGTTGCTCCCCTGCTTATTCATGCCCAGAGATCAGAAGTACTTTTGCAGATAGAGGGGTCAGTGGCACCTCATTTGGGCCTCCCAAGTCGGGGGTCAGTTAAGGATTCTGTTGCCATCGCCTGTAGTAGAATTGCAAACCCAGTGATGAATATGTTGTTTGCCACAAACAGGCTCTACCCTGGGCTTGACAGCACTTCACAGATTTTTCCATGCACTGTGAACTTCACAGAAACCCTGGCATGCATCAGTTCTCTGAATCACGGGGCTGCAACATGCTGAAAGCTCTTGCTAGTGTCTCTCAGGGCTTATCTTGTCCAATATCTAGTAATGTTCCACACTCAGCACTGCCTGGCTGCTTGACACTTGCTCCCCCACTCCATGTGGGTGCTGCTAGGTTCACACATCACTGCCCTTTAGGGTCTCTGCTGATCTCCAGGTAGGTTGCATGTAGTGAAATGATGCTGCCTCAAATGATGCCTTCCTAAAGCAGGGGAGGCTAGGCAATGGGGCACAAGAGCTTGCAGTTAAAAGTCCAAAATCTCCCTGGAATATGGATCTCAGAGCTGGGCATGATGGCCTGGATGCCCTGGGACTAAAGAAGTTATACATGCATTGTAAGTGCACACATACAGCACGCACTGAACTGATTCTGTCAGGAACAAGACAGGTGGAACAGCCTGCTCTTTCCTTCAATCCACATCCCTGCAAAGGCTGCTTTCACAGCACAGACACAGCCCGGGGGGAAATGGCCCTGGAATTCGCCCCAGCAAGGAGCTTTGAATTTGAGAACTGCTGGGTGCAAGGAGCAAGTCTGTCCCTTCTCTGTTCACAAGTACGCAGAAACAGTGTCTTAGAAGTTTGCCTGTAGTGCAGGGGGCTTGTAGAGGTGGATCTGATTTACACCAGTCATTCACCTCCATGACTGGAACGAGTCGATTTGTCACAACTATCACTGTCTCTTGACACTGAGCCACCCCCTCCCCCATCACACAGTTGCACTAGCCACCTGCTGAGGCTGCTAGACAGACCTCTCCCCTTGGCAACAACCCCCAGGAGTTCTTAAAGGCTTTTATCTGCTGCTGCCCATGTATCTCTGCCATCTGGTCACTCTCCCTCTGGTTCTTCCTGCTTGTGAATTTGGTAACATTTGTTCTTCCCTCACCTTTGCTGACTTCTCTGCTCTCCCTTCCCCACCCAGGTGAAGACTTGGTTCCAGAATCGGAGGATGAAGCTGAAAAGGTGCCAGAAGCACAGCCTGTGGAGTGAACGGGCTCAGTGCCTCACGCAAGTAAGAACACAGCACACGGCTCATCCTGGCTCTTCTGTCTGGGCAGATCATTTCCTCCATGGGGGCAACTTAAGCATACGAGTGTCAGCGTACCCAGCCTCCTGGTTTGCTTGGCACAGAGGCACAGACTTGGCACAACTCTCTGTGTACTGAAGGTAGCCCAGCAGTGGGCTGACTATGCCACAGAAACGTTTCCAGGGAAAAGCTGTTTTCCTACTATGTATATATAAATATATATGATTGTGTATCCACCCCTGAGCTATGGGAATGGACATAGTTCTTCTTGCCCTCCATGCCATTGCTGTTGGTCAAGAGACAATATGAAATGTGAAGGGCCAGAGTCCCAGTACGTGTCAGGCCTGTGGACACCAGTGGAGAAGCTATGTGTTCTGACTCACTGCCTTTCCCTTTCAGAGTGGCTTCCAGACCGGTACCTACCTGGATGTGCACCCCAAATTCCACCAGGGCTACCCCATCACTGCAGCTGGCAGCATCCAAACCATGCCTGCCCCCCGTCAGCACTATGGAGCAGGCCAGAACGCTTACACAATCATGACCAGCGAGGATGGAGGAGTCTTTGGCAAAGGCGGGGGGACCTGCAGTGTCCAGCAGACAGTGGGCTTCATTGCCCAGCACAAAGTAGACTTTTACCACAGCTATCCTGGCAGTGTGGAATATCCAGGCTCAAAGACAGGCGATGGCTGTAATTTTCACCACTCAGCCGCTATGGGGGCTCCTTTCCCAACCACTGCCGGCCATCATCTTTATCACTCCTAAGCACTGTGGATGTGGGGTACTTGGGCAGCCAGGAATCAAATCTTATTCTCATCTCTCCCTTTATTATTCGTGTGCCATCCACCTCAGGGACACCTTCTAGCTAGAACCTGTTTTGGCATCCAAATATGTGCCTGCAGACACACAGCCGTGCAGAGACCAGTTTGCCCAGGTACACAAACACAGCCCTTCATTTCTGTGCCCATACACGTGCACACACACACTCCTTCCTTGATTGGCACAGGCAACCAAGCTCCCTTATAAACCCAAGATCTGGCTACCCAGCTTATGCCCTGGATCGTCTTAATGATGGCTCTTGTAACTTGTCTTAGAGGAAGCACAGATTCCTTTGGGGATCTCAATTCTGTGTATCACTGTCCAGTTGTGTGTACATAACACATGAAGCCAGGGGCCGTACGGAGAGGTGCTGGTCACGTACCTTTAACTGAAGTTGGAGAAGTTATTGCCATGTGCCAGTTACCCATCTGAAGTGTAGACCATCAGTTCTGTATATCAGCAATGAGGTGAAGTGATGAAGTGTCTAATGAAGGGAGATGTGACAAATAGCTTGCAGAAAGGCTGGTAAGATGATCTTTTAAGCCCTTCCTTCTAGTCTGTATCTTGCTGTGCTTCCCCTTGAGAAAACCTAACAGTGCATCCAATTTGGCAAATTTAAAAAAAAGTATTTTTTAAGATGCATTATGTATTTTTTCTGTATCTCTTTTTTCCCACTGCAATAGAGCATTGCAATATAAAACCCAGATGGAACATAAATAGCCATAGCAACCGTATGCCATTGTTATTTAATGCTGAAACTATAAACAGGGATTTTTCTGTGTTATAAATGGATCAGCTTCATGACTCTTGGCAATGCCAGATATTTCAAGTCAAAGAAACAGGTGAGTAACTATCACTCACCTTCAGAATTTTCCCTGTCCAGCAATATTGAATATGGGGACTGTCATGGAGGTACTATAATTTCTAAACTTAAAACTATATAAGTGTCTAAGCACCTAAAACCAGGTATGTGTAACAAAGTAATAACAGGCCTCCAGTTCCCTGAGTCACAGGTTTCCTATCACTCTTTTTCTGTCACTCTTTGATGATGACAATGAATTTCTCTTAATGCAATGAAGTAGCTGCCATGGTTAAAAAAAAATGAGCATAAAATGAAGGCAGTGATTTCTGTGGCTGGAGTAACAAGAGGTATGATCTTCTATTGGCAAAGCTGATTTATGTCCCTTTGCCTCACAGCTGTTTGTTTCTACTCCCTCATGTAGACACTCTTTGACCCTGCTGTAAACTGTATGGTGTGCTGACTTTGGCTCTGTTTGTTAATCTTCTTCACAGTATCTAGGATGGGGCTGTGTTTTGGATTGGTGCTGAGAAGGGGATTGATAGTAGAGAGATGTTTTCATTACTGCTGAGCAGGGCTTGCACAGTGTCAAGGCCTTTTCTGCTTCTTGTTATCTCCCTGACAGCGAGAAGGCTGGGGGTGCACAAGGAGTTAGAAGGAGACACAGCTGGGACGGCTGACCCCAACTGAACAAATGGATGTTCCACCCCATATGGCATTGGGCTCAGTGTAGAAAACTGGGGGAAGTAAGAGGACATCCAGAGTGATGGCGTTTTTCTTAACCAAGTAACCATTACATGGGATGGGGCCCTGTTGCCCTGGAGGTGGCCTGCCCATGGGAAAGGGTGAATTAATTCCTTGGTTTGCTTTGTGTGTGTGTGTGTGTGGCTTTTGCGTTACCTATTAAACTGTTTTTATCTCAACCCACGAGTTTTCTCACTTTTACTCTTCTGATTCTCTCGCCCATCCCAGTGGTGGGGAGTGATCAAGTGAGTGGCTGCATGGTGCTTATTTGCTGCCTGGCATTGAACCCCAACACGTGGCCAGCATGATTTGGGGAAAGATAAGGCCTTTTGGATGGTGAGTCATATAACCTTGGCACAGCCCCCACCCTTTCCCCCTACAACCAGCAAGTGGCTAACGTTGGGAAAAACTGTTCTTGGAACAATCAGAGGGGTGGGAACAATTAAGCCAGCTGAAAAGGGGCTGGTTAACATCGGAGGGTGGACTACAAAAGCAGCACTTATCAGGGCTCTCACACCAGTATGAGGATATTTCTCAGTTCTTCTTGAGCCAATAGTGGTGTTTACTTACCTGAATACCATCTAAAGCCTTTCCATGCCAGCCCATCAGAGGCTACTGTAGGTGAAAAAAGTTGAGCTTTCGACTGGTCCTCACTAATAATTCTCTGGAAAAGGAGTCACATGTCATGCCCTGCTCCTTCAGAGATGCTTTGAGACAGGCAGGATTTTGCTGTGGAGGCTCTGGGACTGGCCTGCAGAAAGCTGCTGTCTGTAAGAGCAACAGTTGTGATCTCCCTGCTCTTGACCTTCAGCAAAGCAGTGCTAACAAACACTACCAAATCTTGCAGTTTCCTCAGAGACACAAAATTTTTCAGAGGTCACCATTCAAAGACAGACCTTATTGCCACAGGTAGTTATGGAGTCCAAAAGCCTGCAGCAATTCCAACAGGCAAGTAAGCAGCTTCCAGGAAGGGAGGTCATTGATGTCTGCTGTATCAGGAGCTGCATTCCCAATGTCCTGTGTAAAAACAGCCGGAATGCAGCTTCTGTTAGAGGAAGTCCCTCAACCCCAGCCAGCCAGAGGGACACTGAGGACTTGGTTTCTTTCCTGGTCTTTCTCTAGTATCTAAGCAATGACTTGGATGGATCTTGGGGTTCACCCAAAGCAGAAGTCCCAATGTTGTAATTTGTAGAAGATTTAATGGTTTGGACACTGTCCAGCTGCTAGAGAGCAGATGGACTGTCATCAAGTATGAGAAATTAATTCTAGCCTGGTTGTGAAAGAGATTCACAGATATGACCTGAGGGTGCTCTTCAAAATTTTGGATAGCAGGAAGATAAAATGGCCCTCACAGGTAGGAAAAAACTTGGGGTTGAGGTTTCTTTTTTTTTTTTTTTTTTTTGGGGGGGGTTCAGTTTTTTTTGGGGGGGGGTTGGTTTGGGTTTTTTTTTTTACTTCTTTCAGCCAAGCAGCCTCACCCGGCCAAATTTTATTTTTCTCTCCCCTATTTTGGCTTCGCAAGGTTGAGATTTTTCCCAAGTGGCCAACTGGGAANTGTCCAAGTGTCATGAGTTGGAGTCCTTCATGCCTCATGACTATTCAGTATCAGCCAATATGCTGCTGCCCTCTGATGACGGGCCAGGCAAGAGACGTGTGGCAACACTTGACTGAAAATTTTTGAAACCCTGTTAGCTCAGCCTTCAAGTCATGTGGTGTAGTTAGATAACTAAATATGTTTACATATGCCTGTAGGGAAGAGCCTGTTAAAGCAAAGATCATGACTTTTGTCTGCACTGGAGAGACAACTGGGGCTATGAGCCCTTGCTCATGGGTCATGCAGATGAAACGTAGCTTGTAAAACATTGCTACAGGCCACATTGACACTGAGAGCAAGGAATGAGGTTGCTTGCACCACTCTTACCTGCTTGGTATTTTGCCTGTGGGACAGCTGGAACCCAGTGAACTACAGAATAAAACCCTGGTCTACATAATCTGTAGTAGATCCAATTTCTTCTGTTTAGGTGGGATTCTCTGCATCACTGAAACTACATCTGCACCTTTGATAATGGAGTTGTCATTGACAGCTGGAGTTTTGTCGCTGCAGAGATACTGTGAATGTGCAGTGTATTCCCACAAGCTGTAATGCATATGAAGAGCTCCAAATCATCTTACAGCTTGATCCTAAAAAGATTTGCTGGCAAGGCAAATCATGTTTGCAGTGTGCAGAAATCACTGTTACACAGCACAATCACGAGAAGCAGCAGTCCTGACAGAGGTGTAATGTATCCTAGCAGAAAGAGCTTTAGCTGGCATGCACTTACTTCCTCTGAGGAACTGATACAAACGCTTCTTCAAGCGTGAGGCTGGAGGCACCTGCATCGCCACCAGTTTTGGTAGTAGCGCCCAATTACCTGTGCAGTTGTTTCACATGGTGTGATTCAGGCACGTGAAGGTAACAGAAGAGAGCACCAGCTCTGTGGAAAGGCAGAGCTCTGCTTAACTCCACAGTCTCTAGAAACACTTTATGAACTACTATGAACTACTAGGAGTCCTTTCCAGCCTACCTTCCAAAACTCCAACAACAGCTGCTCCACATGTTCCCTCCAGCTACATGTGCTTGCCAAACCTGCACACAACCCAGGCTGAGCAACCAGGGGATTAACACAGCCATGAGGGAACACTCAATCTCCACAGAACATTCCCATAGTACATGGAGTAACACAAACCACAACATGCAGAACAATCATTCTCAGCTCCAGGGCTGTTTTAGCAACAGTATCTGTTTCTGCAGAAGGACATCTGCCAGCAGAGTTCTGGCTATCTCCTTACCCTTGCAGCAAACACATGGAAAAAAGCCCTACCAAGCAACACAGGTAAACTGCAGCAGGCATCCTCTTCAATTGATCTGCAAAGATCTGTATACCTTATTTCTTTAGAACTAAAGATTACATCTTAAAAGAACTGTAAAAACATAAGCTGCTAATTTTAAATCTGAAAGACAAGGCATAGTGTCAGGAAAATTAATCCACAAACACCAGAGGTTTATGTCCAAAAAGGAGACAGAAAGGTCCTGTAACTTTATTTGAATAAAGGGAGAGGTCATGGGCACTTCCCATGGGGTCTTTCAAATTGTTAGGAGATGCAGCCTCCTTTTTATCCTATTTTCCTGGCCGCATTTCCCTCTCTCTTTCCCCACTGGCTCAGGTACTTGAGAGGTACAGAATTCCCAAATTGCTTAATACAAACCCCCTTTCTAATGTAGAATCCCCTCCTATTCTTTTCCTGGTTTCTCGGTTCTTTTTCTCTAAATCCAAGGATTAGCACAGTCTTGAGTAACAGTTTCTGTTAATTTAGTGTAATTCCTACGGAATTTATGGTTCCTCCCACTGCTTCTTTCACCTCTCAGTATCTGGCTTTACCTACCAGCAGGCTCAGTTTGTTTGTAAAGACACCTCCTTCTCATTCCTTTCAATAGTATGTATGACTTTTATTAGGTGTATGGTTCAGCTTTATTTTTTTCAAGGCAATTGTTGATATTAATACTATTGGCTAGAGAATGACCCAGAATTCATACACACTGATATTGGGGATATGAATCTCCCATCGGGCTGAGAAAGGATTTCTGTTCTCCAATACAGAAAACCACATGAACCTGGCCTTCCCCCCTCTTCCGGGCTGGATTTACCTTTTTGTGCTGTTTTAGGGTTGGCAGCCCACACATATAAGTGACTAATTCTTTTGTCCTCCTCTACACGGGCTCATGTCTCTGCTCTTCTCTCCTTCCTGTACCTGTTGTACCTTGCCTCGGGAGCAAAGGAGTGCAGTGTTGCAAAAGGAAAGAGGGGATATGCTTTTACATCCACACAAGCAGGTTCTGTTCAGCAAAGGACCTGTAGCAGTTTGAGCCCAAGCAGTCAGCTGCCAGTTTAGCTAATTGTGCTCGGTGGGAGCACCCACTGAATTGCCCCTTTCAGACAGATGAAGGGCTTCAGTGGTGTAGTGTACTTTAAAGAACCTGGGATTAAACCCAAACACAATTTCTGCTAGTTTAGGAGATGACTCAATAGCAACTTGGTTTTGTTTCAGTGCTGGAGGCAGGGGATTCAGTTACTTACTCACAGACTTCTGTTGCCATTTGAGGTCAGCACAAGAACCTCAAGAAAGCTACAGATTTAATTAAGTGGGATTCCAGGCCTCCGGTTGTGACCTTTTGGAGCACCAGCAGGAGGCCACACAATCTCTAGGACATTTTCTTTTGCTCCATCCTCCTTAAATACTTTTTTTGAAGCATTGCTGTTCAAGGGCAAATATAAGCATGTTACAGGGCTGCACATCCCTTCAAGCCAGCAGCTTGTCCAGTTGCTTAGCCTTGGAGCCTTCCCTCCCGCCCTCCTTGCACTTGGCAACACACCTGCATATTAAAAACAGGCTGATAGACTTCAGTGACTTGCTCCTTTAAAACAATTGCTTGATCCCACCCGTGGGAGAAATACAGTAGGACTAATTATTTCCTCCCGTTCCTCAGTATTGCAGATCTAACCCGTGTAGGATAACCACTCTTCATAGCAGGCTGTTCCAATGCAAGCTGGTGACATCGCGACAACATTAAAATAAAGTAATTTATTTCAATTCAAAAAACTTTGTAAGAACATTAACGTTAAGAACACTGAACATTAAGCAGAAACAGTAATAAAAGACAACATGCACATAACATAAAACATGCTTGGTAACACTGCAAAAAACCACACGTTATGAAAAATTATTTTGCAACAACAAATATTCACCTCCTTTGCAGTGGAAACTCTGCTGCAAGACACACAGGGCAAGGATCAGAGATCACCTGCTAGAGAGGCAGCAAAGAAGGTGAGACTTAACAAACAGACCTTGACAACCTCTGCTGCTCACAGCTGTGACATTGCACACTGGCCTCAATGAATGAGGTTCAATCTCATCAATACCCAAAGCATCTCTGCCAAGGGTTAGCTATGAACAGACAGGCACACTTAAACAGAAAACTAGCCCCAGGCAGCAGGGTGCTGAGCCCCTCCAGTAGTTAAAAACAGGAGTAGTGGAGGAGGGGCAAGAAAAACGAATAGAATCTGTATCCCTGAGTCAAGACCCTGGAAATCCCATGGGTGAACACAAAAGATGGGAGAAAAAAAACGCTCAGACCTGAGACTCATACCAACTTTGGGTCCCCATGGGATGCCAAGGTACCTGGCATTGATTCTGTATAGGAGGGCTCGAAAATGGTGTGACAGTGTCAGAGGTGCTCTGGAAGTTGAAGGAATCTTCTACCTCCACGCTGACATAATCTATATTGTCAAAGTAGCTGTGATAGAAGTTCATTTGCTGGTTTAATAAACCCATGGTTTGTTGGGTATTGCAGTTTGTGCCACCTTTTCCCAGGAGCCCCTCATCCTCCACAGACACGAACGAGTACAGGTTCTGCCCATTCCCGCAAGTCTGTCCGCTGCTGTAAGCCTGGTGCGCGTTGGGCACAGCCTGCAAGTTTCTGCCGGCGCCGACAGGGAAGACCTGGTGAAACGTGGGGGCTATATCCAGGTATGCAGCCTGATGAACCCCATTCTAGGAGACAAAGAAAGTCGTTCAGTAGTGCAGAACCACACCAACGGCCCATTCTTTTGGATGGGTCCTCCCTTCTCCCCCAGCTCCTCCTCCAAGCCGAACAATAGCGCCTTTTTACTGCCCATTGTCCTCCCAATAGACCAGTAATAGCAGAGATGACCACCAGCTCAACATGTGTAGGAACACCACACGCTGGGGAGAAAACCAGCTTAAAAGAGATGCCACTGTAAGCTCTGTTACAGAGAAATACAACTGGCTTGGTACTTTTGAGTCCTGTGCATTGTTTGAATTAGCAGGTTAGACACGATACACTTCTCCCTGCAGACTGGAGGAGCCGTGACTGGTGGTGGTGGGGAAGTTTACTCACCTGTGGTAGATACATCCCTTTTTCCACCCACTGGCTCTCCTTTTGGCAACGCTTAAATTTCATCCGTTGATTCTGAAACCATGTTTTCACCTAAAAGTGATGCAGAAAGGACATAAGAAATTAGAAATTGATTTTCAGCGCTTACTACACATCCTCCTTTCTGCTACAATCCAGTTTCTGATTGACTTCTAATACTGTAAATAATTCCAGCACCTAACAACGTGTACAGCAGAAGCAGGTAGCTGTGAAATCACAGAGCTGAGACATGAAAACTAACATTCCTACTCCTCAAATCACCAGGGGATCTTTCTTGACTTCAAAAACATTACCTAAAACACCAGCCAAGGCAACTGCAGCAATTAGCTTGAACAGCACCATCACACTGCTGTGCCAAGATCAGGGCTCACGACCCCAGGAGTGACTTGTTCCTTTAGTCAGTAGTTCCTTTTGCTGACACAAGCAGCTGGTGGAGCAAGGACCCTCTCTCTAGGGAGAGACCAAGGTGCCACTCCGACTAGGAAAGGCCACTTGCATAGCAGTGCAAGTATCTTTCTACACTCAAGAGACAACACATGTCCATGCAGAACAGTAACCTGATTCTGCATAGCCCTGCTTTGCTGCTCTGCAGGCCCTTTCAAACACCTGCACGGAGTGGGTGGATAGTGCTGGAATCAAACATAAGAAGACTGAGTCATAAATTTTCATACCCTCTGCTCTCTCACATAAGCAGTAGCATAATAAGATAATGAAAGAAACTTATTTCTGGGGTCTAAGAAAAAAGAAAGACACAAAAAAAGACCCGAACTCAGGTGCTGCTCAGAGCAAGATGTTCACCTGTTTGTAGGTGAGCTCAAGGGCAGCAGCCAGCTCCCGGATCTGCTGGGGGCTGAGGTACTTCTGGCTCTGGAAGCGCTGGTGTAGGGCTTTCAGCTGGTCCTGCGAGAAGGCTGTGCGGCTCTTGCCAGTCTTCACCACACCCTTGCCTTGCGCCTTGACCTTCTGCAAAGAGTGGGGAGACGGGCTCCCCGCTGCGGTGGGGCTAGTGGCGGAGTCAGGGGTGTAGTACTGGGTGAGTGTCCCAGAGCTGGAGGAAGCTAGAGAGAGGAGAAAAGAGAACTGAGGTGAGCAAAATAAGGCAGGGAAGACTCAAAAACCTCTGAAGTCCAGCTTCTCGGGAGAATTTAAGATCGTGGGTGCCCTGGGGACTTCGCAGGGGCTCCGCAGCCGCGGGCAGATGGGCACAGGCCGCCTCCTGGCTGCGGAACCGAGGCGCCTCGCTGTTCCCCCCCGCTTTGGCCCGTCCCGGCTGGGCAGAGTGGCCACGCTGGCGCCGCCGGCAGCAGCGCCCGGCGTCCCTCCCCACGGAGCCGCGACCACCGCAGCCTCGCCGGCACCGGGGCCAGGGCCGCCCGCAGCACCGGCATCGCCTCCCGGCCCCGGGGCAGGAGGCACACGGGGCACACGGCCACTCCCAGCCCGGGGTAGCCCGATCGCTCGGCCGGGCCGGCCGCGTACCTGAGGGACTGGGCGTCTTGGCCGCGGGCAAGGGGAGGGCGTCCGGCGCCGGAGCCTCCTCGGCGGGCACGCTGTCCATGCTGCCTGCGGAGAACCAGTAGTAGTCTCCATACCTGGCCGCGCCGGGGTAGGGCACGTAGGACGGCGTGGCCAGGTGGGCGCTCATGGCCGGGCCGGGCCCTCCAGCCCCGAGCATGAGGCGATGTGGCGGTCGAAGCTGCAGGCAGCCCGCGAGTAGGCACCCCATTGAGGGGAGGATGCTTTAAGTCCTCCCCAAGGCCCTCCTGGCCTTGGCTGGAAGGTATTGTCATGGCCATTGTCATGTTAAAAGTTGGTTGATTGGGGGGGAGGGACTTCGAGGGTATTCAGGGACTGGGGGAGGGCTGGGACACCGGGCCGCTCTTGCCAACTTGGCTCCAAGGTGCCCCGGTGGGGATCAGTACATCCCTCCCTGCTGGGGCGTGGGAGGGATATCCTTGCTGGCCCCTCGGGGCAGCAGGCATGAGCAGAATCGCCTGGTGAGCTGGACAGGGCTTGGCAGACATCCCCCACCCCCACATTTCACACTCTTCCTCCTCTCAGGTCCGCACCCAAACAGAAAGAATGGACCCGGAGCCCGCCGCGGGGCATGCGGAGACTTTGTGCGTCTGCATTGCAGATCGCAACCATCATCGCAAACAGATAAGCCCTCCACGTCCCCGCACGTGAATCCGGACGGGGGGCTGGGGGGATGGCCCAACAGAGCGGTGTCTGTATGGCGGGGAAGAGGGCTCAAAGAAAGCCAGGCTGCTTCTCCCAGCGGCTCGCCCAAGGCTGAGTCGGGCAGTCCTGTTCTGCATATTTTCCAAGCTTCTTTCCCCCACCATTTAAGACTTCTAAAAAAGTGGTATCTCAAAACAAAAATAAATTTTAAAAGTTATTTTTTGCTACACAGCAGGGAGAAATGGGAATCACCGGGTCAGGTTCAAAAGGAGACAAGAGCACTGCAGCTATAAAAAAGCTTTACAGATCTTAAGGATTTGAAGTTAGAGCCTACAGCCTTCTTGAGGAGAATAAACTGTTTCCCTTGTCACCCTCCCCCCCGCCCCTCAACTATTACTGCTTACTTTAAGGAAATTAAAAGCTTATCGGGAGGATCTCACAGCCCGGGAGTTACAAAACCTGGAAAACCACTTGGAAGAAGTACAAATAAGGGCATGTGACACATAAAGCAAATTCCCCACCTCCGCCAGTGCAAGGAAACGGGACACAGGCAGGGGGAGTAGCTACTAACCTGTTGCACTGTTAAACGCCTTTAGGACCTGACAGAGAAAGGCCTCCCTTGATTTCTATTTATCTCCGCCTCGCATCTTTAGTCATAATGAGAAATGAGCCGCAGCTGGTCCCCTGAATCAGCAAGGAAGGGTCCTTGCCGGGCCTACTTTTGATCACCTCCTGGTTAATGATGATTTAGTTTCTCAGAATCCGGACAAGATCCAGTCGGGGAGACGATTAGGAATGTGGGAGGAAGTTATTATTGTCGGGCAAGAGGGATGAAATACTGAGCTAGAGCCTGGTTCTGGCCCCGAAGCAAGCAGAGCCAGCCGGGCTGTGGGTTTTGAGCAGGTCGCTTGCTCCGTGCTCGCAGTGCAAATGCACGAACGGAAAGGGATTGTCCCTGGGACGCGAAGCCGTCCTGCTGCCCTTTGAGGGGCAGAGAGCCGCCGGTCCCCATGTCCCCTGCTGGCAGGGCTGCCCCGGGACACGCGTGATCCCCGCGGGGGCTCTCCGAGTTCGCCTAAACCAGCCCTTTGCAAAGACGGAGAAAAACGCGGGGTCTCTACAAGCCACAGCCCTGGTGTTTGGCCGTCCCAGAGGCTGCGGGAATCCCCGAGTCGTCCGAGGACACACGGCTGGTGAGGATCAACCGCGGCAGAGAGATTGGAGTTTTACGGAAGGAGTCATACCGCCTCTGCCAGCAAATCCTCCCTCGGAGAGCTGTGCGTGTGTGTTTGGAAGGGCAGCAGGACTGCTCGTAGTTTGCAGTTTTCATACATAGATCGGTTTTCGCGTATATATCAGCTTCTGTCCCAGAGTCAGACCTGCTTTGTAGTGAGCATGGAGCTGCATGGAGCTGATTTAGTTTCCCTTTTTAAAAAGTCTTTGTTCATATTTTTGTTTTCTCATCCCATTTGTCCTCCATTCCCTTTGTTTTATGCTTTAACCACCAAATCTCTTCTCCACATATCCCCTTCCAGTGAGGATAATTTGCTCCCTCTCCCCAACCACACCTCTAATCAGGTGACCAAACATATCTTTTTTAATGTCATTGTGAGAGAAATAAGACTTATGTAAGTGTATAAAACCATACCATCTAAAGTCAGAATTTATTTAGGAAAAGAAATCCAGTTATTTTTCCCCAAATAAATGACACACAGAAACATACTGGGAAGGTAAATCCAGAAGTCGTACAGACACAGAGAATGCTATGGGAAACATGGTGTGGACATTTGGGAAGCTCACGGGGTGATCAGGTCTGGAACATCTGCCTGTGGCAGCATCAGCCTTCAGACTGGATATACTGCCCATTAATCTCTAGATCTGATGTGCTTTTAAAAAATACCTGTTGGGAATGACTCACAGAGCGGATGCAAGTATCCACTCGTGTTTCTTTTGGAACTGTTTTCAGCTGAAACAGCAACACAGGTCAGATCTAGTCTAATCCTGTTTTTCTCAACAGGGCCAAATAGCAGGAACAGTTTGGTTTTTGACCCTGGGTTGTGTCCCCCTCTCCCTTCATTCTGTAGCTGCCCCCTTCTTTTTCAGTTCTTAGCTCATTATGTGCCTAATACTGTGGAGCATTAGTCAGGTGAGTAAGAATAAGTTGGCTTATTCTTGACACCCATACTTTACCCATGAAATTGTTTGTAAAGACATTCCTATCAAGTATGTGGGACTGAATGCAGCCACTCACTGGGCTGCAGTATGCTCTAACAAACCCATTCTGTAGTGCTTCAGCAGTAGAGACAGAAGCTCAGGTCCAAAAGCAGTCTTGGCCTCTTTGTCTAAGCACAGTGAAACAGGACTGTGGCTGGAAGGTGTTTCACCCAGGAAGTTCCCTCTACAAGGATCTCCCATTATTCTCAGTAGGGTCACTACCTTCAGAGGCCTGGAGGTCAGGCTTGCTCTAAAGTCATGCAAAAACACCAATTTACACAGATGGAGGCTGGGGGAGCACCAGCTGTCTAATGCTGTAAATCCAGCTCTGGAGCTCACACCACCGGGTCAGAAATGCTGGGGTTTTCCTACCTCAGAGCATCGCTAAACTCATTTTGATCAACAGGATAATGTTAGAGCAGTAGAGATTGTCTCAAATTTTACGTAGATTAGGTGCTCTCCTGCCTCCTGTAGCTGGCTGTAATGTGGGTCACCTGTGTTTTGGTAAATACTGTGAAGTGTCACTGCATGCTGCTGTGTCATTCTGCTCATGTTGGTGGTCCTCAGCCAGGCAGCAGGGTGCTGGCTTGGTGTTAGTGAACAGGGAACCATGGCCAGAGCCCCTCTGCCTCTTGGAGGTTTTCCTGGGAACCACCATCCTCTGACAGGGATGTGTGTGCTTGGGGAAGGCAACTAGAAATCCTTGTGTTCTGTTGAGCTTGTCTGAGCTTTTGTCCAAAGCAAGCACCTTTAATTTTATTGTTTTATTTTTGTTGTGATTGAACGCTCCTCAAGTTACGCGTATGAAAACACTCCTGCCCTGCAGCCCTCAGTGCTTGCCAAGCCCTTGGCTCTGGACAGCCTGTCCCCTGTAACATGGTCACAGCCTGCAGTCTGCACCCGAGATGACAGACTGTAGAAGCAAGGGAATCAAGAAAGAATAACAAAAATTAGGCCCTCATTCATATTTAAAATACAGTTTTCCTTTCTCTTGACTCTTTAGGGGAGCAGGTAGAGCAGAGGACAAAGCTTCTCCCTCCCCCCGACAGCCCAGTTTCTCAAAGCCCCGACAATTACTGGCTGATGTGGCCCTTTGTTAGCCGTGCAGGTGCGGACTGGCACAGGGCATCCATGGCACAAAGCCAAGTGGCTCCCTGAAAAGGCAAGAAAGCTGGGTTTCAAAAAGCACGTGGGAAGCAGGCTAGTGAGAACACAAATTTCTAGGGTTTGATGGGTCTGTTCTTTCTTTACCAATCCTTCGTCCATGCCTGCCATGCACGTGATGCCAGAGTGCTGTACCTGTAAGCACTCACCTCAGGAAGCATTCCCTACCAGTTCCCATCAGCTGGAATATGGAGCAGTCTTGCAATCGGCTTGGAGCCAGGGTTATGCGAAAATCCAGGGGCACATGGAGAGATGTGCATATGGGGCAAAAACCTTCCAAGCATCCTCTCTGCTCGAATCCTCCTCTGTCCCCGCTATCCCTGGCGTGGTTGTTCCCACAGGCTCAGTTAGGAGTCCTCTTACTAAAAGCGAACAGCACAGACAGAGCTGTGCTCAAATGCTTTCTGCCGTTTCCACCTTAAGGGGGAATGACAAATCCTCTGTTTCTCACTGTACCAAGGCCCTATGCTTGGCATGAGCCACCTCCCCCACTCTTCTCCAAAGGCTGCTCTTCATCAAGCACTTTGCCTTTTGTTCTCCAAACACACACCACTTATGAACTTTGAAATTAGACGGAAGCTTTTTTCCCCCCCTCTCCTGAGACTTCTTTGTCTTCCTCATTCTCACAGGGATAGCTTCCTACAAAATCCAGTGCTGCTAGAGCCTTCAGTTCAAGTGGGACACTGAAGTGGTAGCTAAATCTCATCCTCTCTCGAGTCCACTGTGTATTGTGGCACCTGCTTTGTTCCACATAGCTCATCTGAGGATGATCCCAGGTATGGTCCCCATTGTAAATGAATATCAGAATAGAACTAATGAGGATTATGTGCCAAGTAGGTGACTGTAATCACACTCGTGCAGACCATAAGCGGGCACACAGTCTGGAAGTGCTTCTAACACATCCCACAACCAAATTCTTCCAAGTTAGCACAAACTTTTCAGGCAGCTCATTGTGCCAAATCTGTGCTATCTGGATTTTTCTAAGTCCCAGAAAGTCCCCAAAGGAGCAGATCACCTGTGTTGCAAGTGTCTAATTGCAGGGAAGGCTAGGATTAGGAAAAATGGTGCTCAGTTTTTAAATCTTGTCAGGGGTTGAGACAGGGATCCCCCCGTTGCCTGGCCCTTGCCCCCACCTATACGCCCTCTCCTTTTCTCCAAGAATGGCTCTTGCACATGCATTCATGAGCGATTAGCAAGTGTTAGAGCCTGAGGCTCTCTAGCTGGCACCCGCTCTACATCTGAATGGCAGAGCCGGGTAAGCCCAGGGCTGTGGAATGGGATCTGCAAGTGGATGTTGTCTGGGCCTGACGGAAGAAAAAGATTTACCTGCTTTTGTCTGACAATATTTAGATGGCCGACTTGGCCGAGATGGAAAGAGAATGAAGAGTCGAACAGTGAGAGGCTGGAGCTTTTATAACCGGGTATCATTTGTCTAGGAATTAAATCCAGTGAAGGGTGGAAAGTGGGTAGGGGAACATAGCATCAGTAATTCGTGTAAAGGTTAAAATTACTTGTACTTCATCTTCTCTAAATTCCATGGAGCTCGAATTAGGCTGTGAAAGCACATCTTCGGGGGCAGCAACAAAATACCAAAGAGACCATAGTATGGACTGTATCTCGCCCCAGATGCAAGGTCAGAAGCCACAGAATCATACAGTGAAAGAACTCCAGAATCCCAGTCTACTGACAAAGTAAAAATGCTTCTCCAGCACAGCTTAGTCATGACAGAGCCATGACTGACTGTGTTGAGAAAAACATTTTGCTAAAAATTCCTTGTCTAGCCCCAGTTGTGTCTTTCATGCAAACTCTGGGGCTAGGACAGGCCTGAGAACACCTTCTCTTAACCCCACTCACGACTATATTGCTTTACTAATAAATAGTTGTAAACAGCCTAATAATAGTGTCAAAGTGCTTGCAGATGCAAAGTAACCTTGCAGGGTTTTTCATGGCTTTGGTGCAGAGATGCAGGTGTCGTGTTGTGATCCAGCAGGGCCCTCTGAGATGGTAGCACCTCAGATGTCTCTCTTCACTCACTGCACCCATCAAACTTCACCAGCTCTCCAGCAGAAATGGTCGAGTCAGGTGTAATTCATCTCTCCTCAGCCACTGCAATTCACAAACAGCACGTTGATGCAAACTACTTAAGATTTCAATTTCTATCAGTATGCACTTGCTCTGTGAACCAATGTGCTGGCGCTCTTTTTCTGTGATTTGATCCCCAGAGGATAGATGTACACTCGTCATGGGATTCAACACTTGTCCCCTTCATGTCCTGACCTTCCTGTGGCTTGAGAGAGCTGCTTGGAGCACCAGAAGCTGTCCTTGAGGTGCTGAATGATGCAGTCATGGAAGTGCCAAGGGTTGCGGGCAGCCTGCTTAACAACAAGCTACTATGGCACCAGGAAACAGGAGGAAAAGCAAATTCTCAGAATCAGGCTGTTCTGCGTAACATCCTCTTCCTAGCTTTCAAACTTCCCTTATGGTGAAACACATGAACATGTAGTTTCAGTCTCCTGAAGTCAAGGCCATAAGAGAGGGAGTTAGTCCACTGAGACAGGTGCTGGTTTCTGTTCCCTGTGTGTAACCAGGAGCAGGGAGGGATTCCTGTCCCATGGCAGTTAAAGACACACATCCACTTGGGTAGCAGTGAAGTTTGAGATTTTTTTCTGTGCTTGTAAAACTGCACCTGAGCACATACTGTGACCCTTTATTTACATGTGGCAATACATGCATTCCAGGACAAAGAAGTAAAGCTAGTCACAGTGAGAAAAAGATGAGCCACAATAAGAAGAGGAGAGGTAAGAGAAAAAGAGAACAGAAAACCATTTTTTTAGGTCCAGGTTCCTAGACTGCCTTCATCGTTATGGTGTCTGAGCATTTTCCGGTGGAGTATTCAGTGGCCTGACTCAGATCTGCCACATGCGGTTCTTTGTCTCTTTCTCATTCTCTCCGCAGGGAGACAGCTGCACATGTTGTGGAAGATTTAGCTTTGGCTTAGCAGGCTTGGGTTTGGGGTTTGTTCATAACATGCTCACAGCTGTCTGTATTTGAGGTGTGTTGGAGACGTGCACCTTTGACTCGGAAGCGAAGCGGTGAGACCAGGCCATGTTGTAGCACGGGCTTATTCTGACCCCTGAGACAGCTCTGCTTCCTGCTTAGGCTAGATTTTCACAGGGTTAGAGAGCTCCCTGCTATCAGTACAGTGGAACTGCTGAGACCAGTAGATGTCAGCTGTCAACTTCAGAGCTGTAAAAGTCTACATACTGGCCTGAGGCCACTGGGTACATCAAGATGTTGAACTTGGTAAGTAGGGGCCAGCCTTAGTTAGAACACACAGCTCAGATGCAGGAAAAAGCAGGCCAACAGGGATGGGTGAAACACTCCCCGGTCCTGTCCTTGTGCTGTCCGAAGTCTACTGACTTAGGAGGTTGCCTACACTGTTTGCTACCTGATGTTGGGAGGGGAGAAAAGTTTCGCTTTATATGAGTTGTCAGCAGAAGTGTAACTGGCCAGCTGGTCTGATCCAGTATTTTGGGAGGGAGAGCACCTAGAATACAGTAAATGTCCAAGCTAAGTGAGGAATGTCCGCTGTTGCACTGTGCTGGGTCCATCACAAACCCATGTTCACCAGCAGACAGCTCCAGGTAACTTTCCATATCAGAGAAAGACCTTACCTTACCACAGGGACCGCTGTTCTAAGGTACATTTCCATGCCAGCTCTTAACTCTGTGGTTTGGTTATGGATAATGATGGAGTTTGGACAGTTTGAAGCTAAAAAATACCAGCTGAGATGCTGGTTAAACACGCTGGCAGTGATCTGAAAGAGTCAAAACTGCGAGAAAATGCCATGTGAATGACTTTGGGTAGTTCTGTGGCAAAATGATCTACTCGTGGCCTGGTCTGGTGTGAACTAAATTATCATATTATCAGGTATGGGGAAGTACTGAAAATAACACATCAACTCTTCAGTAGAACTGACAAAGGAAAAACACAGCCTTAATTAATCACTTCCCAGAAACAGGTCACTGCCTACCTCCCCACCCTCAGCAGTGCACACAGCAGTGCGTAATTGCCACTACTTTTGTTTGCCGTTTCCCCACATGGCAGGAAACCGAGGCACAAGGCTGTGCGGTGGCCCGGCAGTCCTGCCAGGCCTGGAGCAAGCATCAGGCGATTCACAAGTCTTTAGCAGCTTACATTCCTAGGCTGAGCAGAAGGGAAGATCCGTGTTCTAATAAAGTGAGCATTTGCGATGGCATCACTTCCTGCCCAGACTGCCGTTTGTATTTAGGGAAGGAGTGTACAGGCTTGTGACACTGCTGCTTTCTGTGCCCCAGCCCTGGGCACTGCACAGAGCCGGGCAGGAAGCTGTTTGGGTTTGTCACAGACGTGCTATGCCAGCGTGTCCCACCGACCCTTGCTGGGGCAGACATGCCCTGCCAGGAGGGCAGTGCGGAAGCTGGCTAGTCCGTGTCCCAAAACACAGCTGGAGCTTTCATGGTGTGCTCCTGCCTTGTGCTGCTGCCAAGGGAGAGGGCCATCCTGGCGTTACCCTCAAATCCCTCCAAACCTCGGAGGGAACGCCATTTCAGGCAGAGAATGAGTCACTTCTCATCAGTCCAAGCAAGCGCGGTGACCCGCATACGCAGCTCCTCAGGGGGTTCTGCATTATGCAATCAGCTCCATCCCACACCCGAAAAGAAGAAAAAGGGGTAACCCTGTCTGCATCCCAACCCCGCGGCGGGGAGCCCATCCAGGTTCGGTGGCAGTGACCCTGGCGTGAGGGAGAGCCGGTCCTGGGACACAGCAACAGGTGGAGAAGGACCCCTGAAGGAGGTCAGCCTTTCACAGACGGGTCGCTTCTGGGAAACCTGAGCCTCCTCCGGCACGGCACGGCACGGCCGCTTTCTGGGACGGGTGGCGAGAAGGCTGAACTCGAGGGGCCGGGGATCATCCCCCGACCGCGGCTCTGCTGTGCTGCACCGTGCGGCGGCCACCGAGCGGCAGCAGACAGCCGCACCGGGAGCGGCGGGAGCCTCCCGCATCCCGCCTCCTGCCTCCCGGCTTCCGCATCCCGCCTCCTGCATCCCGCATCCCACCTCCCGCATCCCGGCTCCCGCCCCTCCGGCGCCGCCGGGCAGCGGACCACGAGCGGTGCCCGCCCGCCGCGCCGCCCCCGCGGGCCCCGAGCGGCTTCGGCGCCATCATCATCGTCGCTGAGGACGTGTCACACGACATCCAGGGAGCCCCACCAAGATGTGCAGTGATATCAGCCACAACAGCCCCTAAATCCAGGAATTTGTGTTTACACAGTTTTGCACCCGAAATAAAAGCTTGAAAACACAGCTTCTCCCCCAGCACAGCGTTTTTGTGCCTTTCTGCCCTTGCCCTGCTTGATTTCCGTTCTTTAGGCTCACAGCTCGCCCCTGTGCTTTGGACAGGATTTCCTGTTGCTGGCAGCAAACCCCAGACACAGCCTCTGTAAATCGGCGTTTGAACTGGCATCAACGTAACTGGCTGCAAGCTGGCCCAGTTTAATTGCTGCAAAATGCACATCTTCGCCCGTTTGCACAGACGGAGGGACCAGCATCCTTTCTAGCGTGACATGCCAGACTGTAACTGTCTTTTTGCAAAGGAAAGACTGAATGTGACACCAGGAATCTTGTAGAGGTGTTGTCTTGGCTGTTCTGTTCTCCTTGGCAGCTGAGACTCACTACTCTTGTGTTTCTTTCAGTATGACACCGTTACCAGCTCCTGGCTTTGCCGCAAGCCGTTCAAATTCTCCGTGGGTGCTTATTTTGCTACCTGTGCTGCAGTCAAGTGACTCATGCGCTAGAGTTTCCACTAGACAGATACCCATACAATAAAGGCCCCAACTGGGAGAAATTCCCTGTTCGAATAAGCACTTCAGCTAAAATAGTTTCTGAACATGTTAATCTGTATGGTATAAACCGTGGGGGGTATGTGGCCTCAGGTCCTGGAGGGCTCATTAGCTTGAGAATCAAGCAGGCTAAATGATAGGAGGCTGAACTTCTTCCCCTGCTTTAGGATGATGTTGCTAACAGTTCCCAGCAGGGCTGGAGTATATGCCAGAATCCCGTCTGGCAGAGATTAAGGGCTTCTGTTGCACTAGGAGGATTTCTTTTCCTTCCACCAGCTGTCACAATCTTCTGGTCTGTCTCCCCTGTGTATGGACTGAGTAAACTTTGTAGTGTGGACTATGCAGCGTTTTCTTCCCCTTGCACAGTCAGGATGGAAGTGTGGCTGTCTCTGGCCCATCACTGATCTCCCCTCAGGATTTTCCACTTATTTTTATTCTCACTCTTATTTGCTTTCACTTCTCTCCTGCATTTTTTCCTGTTCATTTTCTTCTCCACATGGCCTGTCATTTTAAATTCTCATCTCCCTGTATTTTTTTCCATCACGACTGTATCTCCTTGTTATATTTCCTTGATTCTGTGTGATGTGCAGCAGTCTGTGGCCAGTAACCAAAGCAAGCTTCATTTGAAGACAAACATAACCACTGAGAGAGCTGATTTTGAAGCACCAGTTGCTTGCAGCTGCAACTGTAGTTGCCATCAGCTATAAGGATGCAGGCACCATTTTTTTTTCATGGAGAAGGAGAATTCTCATGGTTTTATGGTCCTCCTTCACTGTTGTCCATTTATACTTTGGGGTTCGTTAGACTCTCTCAGCATGCATGGTGCTGGCACCATGAAGGATGTCAGTGCTGAGAACTTTCCCCCACCCATGCTGCTGTGACAGCCTCTCTGGCATGGTGACAATCTGTGCAATCAAACCAGGGAATGGTATCAACCTGGCAGCTTCATCTGCTTTCCAACTCTGCCTCCTAGATCACAGTCAGATTGCGTCAGGCTTCTCTGCATGCTCAGAGGAGCCAAATTAACAACAGGTTTTTTTAATCTCCAACTTTCAGCTGTTTCTATGCTCTCCTGCATGCTGATGCTCTTTTTTTTTTTTTTTTTTTTTTTTAAAATTATTTTTTTTTTTAAAAAAAACCTCCAA
>VZTE01006586.1:760447-825412 GCA_013397775.1 Eulacestoma nigropectus
TTTTTTTTGTGTCAAAATATGTTGTGTCTTAGAAGAAACCCTCACAGGTAGTCCTTTCCTGCCTAGCAGTAAGGATGACAGGATCCCAGGAAGGTTCTGTGGCTGTAGCACAGTGAGATTTGGGAGCTCATAGCCAGGGGGCAGGAGGATGTTCCCACACTATAATGTTGAATATCCATACTGTTTTCAGTGTGCTGTGGACACTAACCAGCTCAGCAGTCCCTTCAGCTATGAAAATGCTCACCTCTTATTTAAAACTCAGAGACTCCCCTTGGGGAACTGTCCTGCCCCAATGGCAGTAATAGACAGTAGGTGTGGGGGACAGCAGGAGAAGAAAAGGTGTGGGCTGTACTTGCTACAGCATCAGTGTCTGTATGTTTACGATAAGCCTCAGCCTTCTGATGCAGCTGTCAAAAGGTAAATTCCACCCATGTGTGCTTAGTCCTAGCTTTTGTTCGTCTCAGATAAAGACAGTCTGTTTCTGCAGCCTTTTGAGTTGGTTTCTATCCTGGAGACACAGCACTGTGTGTAGGAATGACAGCCGAGCTGGCCAGGATAGTTTGGCTTTCATAGGGAAAAGTTGCTTGGACAGAACCAAAAGGTTTTTGTGGAAAGGAGGAGATTAGCTGGGTAGCCTCTCCTGGGTGAGACTTGGGTTCATACCTCCTTTTAAACCTGGCTTTGTGGCATCTCTGCTTCATGCCATAGGCTATCAGCTGTTTTATAGGACAACAACAGGATGTGGGGTAGAAGCCAGTTAGAGTGGGAGGGAAGGAGGTACCCTGTTTGTGCTGTGAGTCAGAATAAAAGCACCTCATTAGAGTGAGGCTTTTCAGGAAACAGAACTGCTGATTTATGGCCAGCTGTCTTTCAGCTTGGCTGAAGTCAGTTAGGGAAGGTATTTCTGGGAAAATGGAACTTCCCAGGTTTGTGATACCTTGTTTCATATCACATTTTGGTTTCCTTGCATGCCCAGTTATTTTTTGCCAAAATCCATCTGTTACTTTGCAGAACTGCTCTCAAAACTGTTTTACTACCTTCTGCAGAACTGACTGGATTAGAATTAAACATTATAGAAACCTATGGAGGAGGCCATTTATCCTGTCCCTCCCAATAACAGAACTTCAAGGGTGGCAACTGGCAGCAGAACAGCAATGACAAATAGCCAGGGGTAGTCCTGCCGCAGTCCTATGAATAATTTGTGCGATAGTAAGTGGAGCTATCCTGCTTCAAAACATCTGCAAAGCTATGATGCAAGCCAAATAATTTGGACTGTTGTTTTGGAGTTTGAATTTGAGCCCATTTCACAGCTCACCCTGTTCCTTCTTCTTTAGGTATTGCTACAGAATCCCAGTACAGACAGACTGTTGCTTGAAGTCAACATAAAGCTGTCCTGGCTCATATTTTATCTTTCTAAGGCTAGAGATCAGGACAAACTGGGGCCAGAGACAAGAAAATGAAGTTTCCTCCTTCCTTGTCTTACAGTAGACTTCACTTGAATTGGGATTTTTTTTCCCCTTCCTTCGTGCTTTTGCCCAAACCCTTTGCCCTACCATCCCCTGCACAGCCACTATGCCCTTAGAGAAACTCTATCCCTGTCTCTCCTTTCACTCATCACTACCCACTGCTACAGCTTGGATTTTCCTTCTGGAGATGCACAGATTCAAGAAAGGAGATGACACAGGGTGACTTGGGGACAGAGATCAGAGACAAATTCCACTGACTAGATACATTGCCTCTATGATGCTCATGCATGAAAAGAAGCCTGCACTCATTAGGGTCTAACCACAGGGCAGGCAGGGGTTTCCCCAGAGCTGTTGGTGCTGCTGCAGCGAAGGGCTGTCTGTGGGCTGGAACGGGCTGGGGCATTTTCAGGCTGGGGGTAGGAGCAGCGGTGGCCTCAGCACACGGGGGCAGGCACCCCACTGCCCGTGCCTGCTGTGGGCTGTGCCACAGGCAACAGCAGGGGCCAATCCTGCCCAAGTCTCCCCAGCTCTGCCGCCTCGTTCCTCCTGCTGCTGTGCCGAGGATGTGTAGGCAGCTGCCTGCTGCCTCTGGGGCAGCATGGAACTGGGTAGTGCTGAGAGGTGGACTGACTTCTGTTACTGCTCCAAGAAATTCCTCTAGTAATGGAAGGGCCCTGCAAATGGACAAGTAGAGCTGCATGGAGGTGTGTTGTATCCCAGCCTGGCTTTCTTTGCCTGTCTGAATCATGTTCCCTCTTTATGGGAAGAGCTTCCTTGATGAGCTGGGGTAACCAAGGGGAAGTATCACCATTTAGGGCAGTCTCTTGGCATTGAGAAGTGTCTGGATAGCACAGGAATGATGCAGAAAAGAGAGACCTCCTTTAAAGAGTGAGGGGAAATACTTTATGCTATTGTACTGCTCAGGCAGACTTCCCCCATCCTTCTTTTTTCAAACACCAGCTTTCAAAACAGAAACTATTTCACTGTCTTCCCCCATCATCAAAACTCTTTGAAAAACATTAGGGAAGCATATGCTTCATAAAACGATGAAACAAGCTTAAAACCAGGGATCAGTAATTTTTTCTGGGGTATTTATTTGCCTTTTGTTTTTTGAGCTCTGAACTGTCCTTCCCGTTCTTTGTCCCATGGGCCTGAACAAATATGTAATGTCAGATGAGTGGCTGTGACGCAGGTCTGAGGCTAGAGGGGCTGAGATGTAGGAAAAACCTTCAGAATCTGACAGCAAAGGTCAACAACATCCAAGAGGCTATAGAGAGATGTGCTGGGGAGTGCTGTAGTTTTCTTATACACTGATTCTGGTGACAATTGTCTTCTACAAAGCTCCTGGCTTGTACAGATTCTCCTCTCCTATTCAACTCTGTGAGGTGATAAAGCCCCCTTAACAGGATTCGTAACAGATGTGGGGCCAGAAAGGCCCAGCTATTGGGGCACCAACATCTAATATGTGCATAGGAGATATTCCCTGATACTCTGCAAGCTTTTAAAAGAGGAAAATAAATTGCAAAAATGCAGTTATGTTTTGGTTTCTGTTTCATCAAGTAATAAAGATAAAGAGCAGCGTATTGAATGAGCTAAATTGAACTAAAACATTATGACTCATCTGTCCCATGACTGAACTGTCAGAACAAAATGTTTTGTAATTCTGGTTGAGTTACCTACATGCTCATGATCTGACATCGTGTTTTTCGTTGTCATATTCAAGCTTTCTGAAATAACAAATGTGACCAGAGTGCTTAAGAGGCAAAATGACTGTGGGCACATTGATCACTCAACAGTTTTCATCTTTTCTTTGTTGGCTGTCTACAAATTTAGTTACCTAACCTGCTTTATTTATAGCCCCATCAGACCCCTGTAATTAATAATGCTGATTATTTACCCAGCAGACTCCTGAGCCAGACCTCCTTAATGCCAGACCCTTGCAGTGCTCTTGGTCCCTGGTAAGGTACTGTGGATTTGTTCTAGTTGAGGTGTGGGCCCGCAGCCACGTTCTGAAAGGGCTCTGCTGACTCCTCCCAGCTGTGATTTTGTGCCAGCACAATTTTGTGCCATGCCCTGCATGTGGGGAGCTGGTGCTGCAGGTGGTACTGAGGATGGCTCATGCTGTGCATTGCAATGATCCACTCCTGTTGCACAGAGCGATGTCTGGGCAGTTTCACAGGAAGGGACTGGCTCTTTCTGAGGGCAGCCACCACCCCATGACACCTTAAATAAAGACGTCCCACTCTGTGGTGGGAGGGCTAAAATGTTACCTCAGCAGTCCCGCATGTAATTTTCACCCAGTCCTTGGACACTGCAGCAGCAGGAGGAGGCAGTTCCAGACCCGGGTGTTTGGAAATTGGAAGCTCTCAGCATCCAGCCTTTTGTTGCCAGCTCAGAGAATCTTAACCTGTGGCTTGACAATATTATATGAAGCTGTTGCAGCACAGCAAAAGCATCCCTTTCCCTAAGATGTGGGAAATCTAGGTCAGCATGTCATGCTGCTGTTGCAGTACACAGGAGATGATGAAGTCTGAAAGACTGAAAGAGAACCTGACCTAGGAAATGTTGTGTTCTTGTGTCTCAGGCTGTGTTAATTTTACACCCCTGTGTCATTCACTAATGTTGTTTGCATGATGGAGAGCATGTGAGTGAGACTCAATCAAGTAAATTTACTAACCTAAGAAATTATAGCTGTTGCATATTATATTGTCACCAAATGGATGAAAGAAACTTATCCAGCACCACTTTGATGTGAATAAGCAGACACTTCTTTATTCAGGCACTGGGAACATGGGGGATAGCTCCTCCAAAAACGTGTTCCACTTAACCAACCAAACCCTTCCATTTTATATACTTTTTCTGCTGAATCATCGGTACATAAGGTCTTTTACATACTATGCATACTATGCACGCTCTTAAATAGAACCTTTATGTTGGTTGGTTCCAATTGTTAATAACTTTATCAATATTCTTAGCCTAAAACAATCATTGGTCATCTCTCCTGAGGTCTACTGATTGGAATCCTTAATATTAAAATCAAAGTGGGAAGGGGAGTGGCTTTTCAAGCAGTATAACTGGTGAGCATGATAGTCTCCACAGCTTCTTGACTGAAACATGAGGGTCCAGTAACTTCTTGGTGAGTTTTGTAAGGTTACACATTCCAGACACAAGACTCGTGGTATTTCTATACCTTATACTTTGCAATTTTCTACTTATAATCATAGCTAACCCTTGAATATGATTTAATTGATTATTTGATCAAAATATTCATAACACTTTCCCCACTTGAAAAATTTGAAAATGATTTCAATATTTTCAGCCTAATCTTATTCACTTCATGCTGGTGGGAGACTTGGAAGTGATTCCTTTGCATCTTGTTGTCTAGCTACTGCTTGGATAATCATCCAGTTCCCTGCAGTCTTGTTGTTAATTTGCTTCTTTAAACAATAGTAGATCAACATAATTGCTAGGAAGACTACTAATAAAATTGTTTTAATCAGTGATTTTACCCATGAACTCAGATTCTGTCTCAATCCACTAAAAATTCTTTCTATCCAATTTTCTTACATATTTTGTTGAAGCTTATGAATATTTTCTTCTACATTTTCTAATAAGTCCAGGTCATGCTCCACATCTTGTGTCACATTCAGAATGTGTATGCAACAATGATCAATTCTATCTTTTAAGTGTCCATGAACCCCATGTTCTTTGAACAGGAGCATATCTAAAGCCATTCTATTTTATAAAGTCATCCTGGAGGTTGCTTGTAACTGCATGTTTAAATCTGGAGATCCTTTCCTGGTCACATTTACCAGCCTTCCTATATGTCTCGTGAGTTGATACCATTCTTTATTCCTGTATATTACTGAAGGAGTCAATACACACTCTAAGGTCCTAGTAACTTTCACTCCAGATGAAGGTTCATTCCATCCTTCATCCATTTCTGACCTTTTCACTCGTTCCAACTGCAGGTTTTCCACTGTTCCCCTAAAAGGACACTTCTTCCCAACCGGCCATAATGTTGGCATACCTAATGTAATTTGCTTTACTTTACAGTCTAAAGGTAAAGGAGTTGTCCAAGTCCCATCACTCATTGCCCACACTTAATGTCCGAGGCTCCTAACTCTAGCTGTACTGCAACCAAAACAAAAAGGTTCCCCTCCTATCAGTCAGTTGGAGGTTATTTCTGAGGCCTCTACAAAAACATCCATACTTTAAAGCAGCAGTTAAAGGAGGAATAGCCTATATTACCTTATCAACAGGACTACAATTAAATATCCTCTCACATTTCCACCATGACACTGGGTTTTGCTTTACTGGATATGAGGTTCCCCTTTCTTGCACAAATGACCAATTTGTAAAAACTGAGCTATCCCAAGTAAAACACCAAGGGGCCTTAGTCATATACTGAAATTGAGAAAATATTGTTATGGACCAAATGGAGTCCCAGTCTGCCTCCTTTTCTTTTGTTTGATTAGTTTTGCCACATGTCCATTCCATAAACATTTGGCTCACATTTTTCTTTATTTGTTCATCATAAGAACACCATCCTACTGTCTGAAATCTACCTGTTTTGGTGAAAATATAATTTGGTAGTTTCTCACAATCAGCTCTATTCCCTGGAGACTTCCATAGTTTCCTATTTTTCTCTACCTGCTCCTTCCACCCAATTACAGGTTTCCGTTCACAACGTGTTGTTTCATTTTTATGTTCTTCAATAGTCAAATTCATGGCTAAAATTCCCCATGGAATGGACTCACCGACTGCTCTTGGTATTGGTAAACAAGTGGTAAGCTGTGGTACGTTCTGCAAATTGGCAAACCCCTTGATTAATCCTAACATCAAATTCTCCTTTGGAGTTTTTCTCAGGAAGAACATTAATTGCTCTGTTCCTGCTTGACTTTTAATTCTCATTTTCCCTTCTTTCTTGATCTGGGTGAGTGCACTTCTTTCCGAATGACTGAGTTGGCAAATCAAATTTCCTTGGTCTCTTTCCAATTCTAAACAACATCCCTGCTTTGAAGTTTGGTATTCCCTACAAACCAATTCTTGTTTTGGGCTTTGTAACACTATGTCATATCTTGGGCCCATTTGTTCCTTATTTTTAATGGGCTGGCAACAAAAATCACCTTCACTCAACAAATGACTGACTGTCATCCTTCAGGATGATAAGGTGTGCCACTGTGCCATTTGCTTATGCATCTAATTTTAAAACCAATTCTTTTCTATCTCTTTTTCCCAGCTCACTTACAATTTACCAGGATTAAAGTTTGGAATCTGAGAAAAATCGCGCTTCAATTTCAATGGATGTCCATATCTTCTTGATACTTCTTTTTGTTCAGTTTTTACTTTGCCCCAGGCTCCCACTAACATTAGTTTCCAAATTTTTGTCAAATTCATGACTAAAGCTCCCCAAAGAACTGAATTTTCTGCAGACATTTGTGTTGGCAAAATATTGTAGAAGTTACATTCTATAATCTTCCAAAATTTTGCACTAACTTGAAAACCACATTCCCCTTCACAAAAGTTAAAAACATAGTTTCCATTATTATTATTATTATAATAATAAATATGCAATTATTTATCATCTTCATCTAAATCCAAGAAATAGTATCCTCCTAGAAAATCATATTCCATACCTAAAACAACAGGATTTATATATATATATATATACATACACACATATATAGATATAGATAGATAGATAAACTCCATGGCGTTAGTCAGTCTTGTCTCTGCTGCATTTCATGTGTGGTTGCTGGTTTTACCTGTGTGTGATAAACCCAGTGTTCAATTCCTTCCACCTTGAGTGCAGTGTAGGTTACCAGGAGGACTTGATCTGGCCCCTTCCACTTCTCCTGGATTGGTCCAAAATTCCAGGTTCTGACGCACACCATATCTCCTGGTCAGAAAGGATGTACAGGCAAAGTCTAGTTCTAATGAGCTGTTGATAATGATGTACCTTTTAAAACTTAAAAGAGTTTGTTTCAGTGCTATTAAATATTAATTTCAGCAAAACCTTTGAGACTTCCCTTGCCTTGTTGATGAGACATGGGGAAAGTTTCTGGCGATCCAAAAAACTATCTACCAATACCAAAATGTACCACTCCCCATTCTGCCTGGGCAATTCTGCAAAATCAATTTGCTAATAATCCCCCGGTAAATTCCTATGTTTTACTAGCCCTGGAGGTGGCCTTCTTCCTTCCTTGGGATTGTTTTACAAAACAAATCACATATTTTTCAACAACTGATCTATTAATTTCTGTCATCTTTGTGCTTACTATATTCCTTTATAAACTAGTTACTTACTATTCTCTCTTTCCCACTGTGTTTCCTGATGTTTTAGTTCTGTTATCTTAGTTATCTTATACATGAATTGTGGAGGTACAATTACCTGCCCACATGAGTTTACCAATCACTTGCTGAGATTTTCTGTAGCTTCTAATGCTAGGGCTAGCTGCCTGTCCTGATCACTATAATTTGGTTTTTTTTCCCAGACATTCAACTTTTTGCTAGGTATTAGTGCAAGGATACCTTTTTCAGCAACCCCTTTAGCTGTTTTGTCAGCGAGTTGATTCTCTGTATTAACTGGGAAGTCTCCAAACTGATGGGCTTTACAAGGGCATCACAGCCACTTCTTTCAGCTTTTGCACACTCTGTAGTCATTGATTAATTTCTTCTTTGTATTTAATAGGAGCCCCCTATGCCAATAACAGTTCCCCTTTTTTCCACATGGTTTCATGCGTGTGTATTGTTCCAAACCCATATTTTAAATCAGTCCACACGTTTACCATTTCTTCTTCAGTGATTTCTAGCACTCGGTCTAAGGTCATTAACTCTGCTTTTTGTGCTGATGTGTTAAAAGGTTAAGCCTGGGCTTCTATCTCCTGAGTCAAGGTTCCCACTGCATAACCAGCTGCCGGTTTTCCGTTTTGTACCATGGTGCTCCCACTGGAGTGCAGGTCTAGTTCTGGGTCCGGGATGGGATTGCTCTTGGCATCCTGTCTGCCAGAACACACTTGTTCAGTGATTACCAGTGTTAGGAAAATTAATCCAAGATGCCAGAGGTTTATGTCCAAAAAGAAGAGAGAGGATTCCTGTACTTTATTCAAATAATGTTAGAGCCCATGGAGCATTTCCCTTGGGGTCTCTCAAATTGCTGGAGGTCACAGCCTACTTTTTATCCTAGTTTCCCAGATGCATTTCTCCCTCTCTTTCCCCATTGGCTGAGGTACTTGAGAGGTAAACACTTCCTGAATCGTCTAATACAGATCCCCTTCTAATGTGCACCCCCCCATCCCTCATTTTTCTTTGTATCTCTGTTTTTTTTCTCTAAGTCCAGGAATTTAGCATGGCCTTGGGTGAGCAACAGTCTGTGTCAATTAGTGGAATTCCTCTGAAATTTATGGTTCCTCCCATTGCTTCTTTCACCTATCAGTATCTGGCTTTATCTACAAGCAGGCCCACAGTTTGTTTGTAAAGACGTGTCCCTCTCCTTCCTGTCACAAGGCAGTCATACAAAAGGTCTCTGGGCTTCTTTCGAAGCCTGGAGAAACATGGCTGGGTTTAAAGTAGTGGTTACCTTAAGTTCAACATCATCCTGCTCCAATAGAGCAACCTGGTATTTCAGCATTCTGCCGGCAATATCCAATGTCCTCGTTTTTGTCCCAAACTAGCTGTGTCCATGTGGGGTACATAGCAGCTTTTGTGCTTCTCTGCAGCTATCACCGCTCTCAGGTATCCACCTTTACTTCCATAGTCCAGTTGTTTGGACAGGCTACTTCCATGACCCCAAATGCTGCACCAGTACCCCTAGTGCCAAATGCATCCTTTCATGCACAAGTAACTCATATGGTTTGGGTTAAGTGTGGGAGTCCCAGTGCAGGGGTTGGAATTAAGGTTCTTTTAGGGCTTCAAAGACCTTCTGACTCTGAGGAGTCTATACCAAGTATTTTCGGTGGAGGACCTTGCAAGGATTTTGCCAGTACCCCATAATTGCAATCCATAACTGACACCATCTGGCTGTACCTAAGAAGCCTTTTAGTCCTTGGCTCTGGAATCTGGCAAATGGCTTCTTTTCAGCTGCTTCCCCAACTTCTTTTTTCCTGCGAGATCTCAAAACTAAAATACATTACTGCTTCTTTGTCTACTTGTGCCATTTTCTTTGACACCCTGTATCCAGATAGTTCCAAGAAATTTAATAGACTTACACTAGCACCGAGGCACTTACTTTCATTTTTGATTGCTGGTAAAATATCATCCATACATTGTAAAGTTCTGTCCAGATTTTCTTTTTACAGCTTTCTCATTTTTTTTCTTTTTTTCTTTTTTATTTCTTTTTCTTTTTTTCTTTTTTCCTTTTTTTCTTTTTTTCTTGTGAGCACAATCCATGTTAGCTGCACCTTCCACCTGGTGTTTGGAGTCCCCCTCTCAAAAGCAAACAATTTCTAACTGAGTCAAGAGGTATCATGGAAAACGGCCTCCTTAAGATCAAGCACTGTAAACCATTTATATTCCCCTTTCAGTGCTGTCAAGAGTGTGTACGGACTAGCTACTGCTAGATAAATATCAGGTACTTTTTATTAATAGCCCTTAAACCTCGTATTAATCTATAACTGGTAATACTGGTGTGTTGTATTTTAATTCACACTCTTTCAATAACCCGTATTCTAAAAATCTTTCAATAAGCTTCTCCAACTTTTTCCTTGCCTCCCACTTCATAGGATATTATTTTTGCCTTACCCGTTTGCCTTCAGGTTTGAAAGTAATCCTTACCGGTTTGGCCACCTTTGATCATCCAGGCATCTCAGTCGCCTATACCAACGGGATTAATTCTCTGCCCTCCTCTGGGATTTCTTCCAACTCTTTTTTTATTCCTGTAACATAAAAATCTTTGCCTCAACAGCTTTTGATTCTGACATTTGAATTTATATTTCTTCATCACGGAAAGTTATTTAAGCATCCAATTTTCCCAGTGATTCTCATTCCAATGAGGGGATTGTTCATTCAGGCATATACAAATTGGTGTGTCTCCTGTTTTCTTAATTAATTCTTAATTAATTCTTAATTTCTTAATACTGTTTTCTTAACTTAAATAGTAAGGTTTGTAAAAAAGAAGCCTGTTCTCTTTCCTCCCTGTTGCACCCACAACACTTACAGGTTCCAAGCTAAGTTTTTCTCTACACATATTCAATACCGAGTAAGTTGCTCCTATACTGATTAAAATTTACTTTTTCATTCCCAACAATATAACCACTTATTACAATGCAAATTGTCAAAATGTACTTCAGCCACCAATTATTAAAATATTAAATCATTTTTCACTTAAACAATTCACCTGCTGCTTTGTTCAAATGTTTCAGTAAACACCCCAATGACGAGGGTTTAAAAATCTGATCATCATCAGTCAAATCACCAACACTCTTACTCTTAAACATACCCTTGATGCCCACACCAAGTTTCTTAGCCGTGCTGTATTTGAAATGGTAAACAATGTACAAACACTGACAGATATTTAGCAATACACAGACACCAACAGAAACTTACAGGCACATAAGTTTAACCCATCCATTTTATATACTTTTTCTGCTGAATCATTGGTACATAAGTTCTTTTACATACTATGCATACTGTGCACGCTCTTAAATAGAACCTTTATGTTGGTTGGTTCCAACTGTTAATAACTTCATGTTCTTAGCCTAAAACAATCATTGGTCATCTCTCCTGAGGTCTACTGATTGGAATCCTTAATATTAAAGGTGGGAAGGGGAGTGGCTTTCCAAGCAGTATAACTGGTGAGCATGATAGTCTCCACAGCTTCTTGACTGAAACATGAGGGTCCAGTAACTTCTTGGTGAGTTTTGTAAGGTTACACATTCCAGACACAAGACTCGTGGTATTTCTATACCTTATACTTTGCAATTTTCTACTTATAATCATAGCTAACCCTTGAATATGATTTAATTGATTATTTGATCAAAATATTCATAACAATATGAGTGTGTGTCTGTCCATTAAGGACTGGCAAGGGTCACAGATAAAAGCCATACGGTTTGTGGAGCTAGAGGTGAAGAACGGGAAATGGCTTCTGGAGAAGAGATATAGGCATTGCTTGCTGTCAGCCCATCACATACTGCTTAGATCTTTGGAGAAAGCTGTTGACAGGCACATTCTAGGGAACAGAGCTTTTGCAGTTTAGGAAAGTACTTATCCCATCTCTTGACTTTATCTCAGGTGATGTCTATTGCTGTCAGAGCAGAGTCACTGGAATGGATCATGTAAACAATCTCATTTTGCATATTATCCTGCAGGAAGCTTTCCCATCAAATCTCCGCTGAACCCATTCAGGCTGAGTGTCACCATCTTAACTTAAATGTGTAAGACACCTCAATGTACAAGCTGCAAAGAGGCCCATTTCTTAGTAATGTAAGATTTTCATTCCAAGTTAGGTGAGTTTATCGCAACCTTCAAATTCATGAATTTCCACCATGAACTTCCATTTGTATTCTGCTTTTTATGATAGAAGTGCATTCCTAGCACACCTTATCTGGTAGTATCTATGATCCTTTTCAGCTTTCAGAAAGTTGCACTGTTGCCACGGATACTTACAATGCATTTACAGACATGGCAACATGAAGACACTGGCTCTGCATGCCTTTACATCCTCTTCCAAGCCACACAAGATTTCCCATTGGGTTAGGGTGGCAGACATTGGTTAGCTAACTGCCCACAGTGCTCACTTCGTTCTTCCCAACTGGAGACAGGCACTTTCTGAGGCAGCCAGCACTCAAGCCAAGAGGGTTAGACAAGCTGGTGTCAACATCTGGCAGTAGCTTCAGCATCAGTCCTGAAATCAGTGGAGCTCCTTGTCCCTCAGAAGAGACAGGGCTCAGCAATTTTCTTCAGGTATTCCATAAAAAGAGAAATGGAAGCTAAAATCCTCATACTGTCAACTCGTGCCGTTCTGGGATATCCCAGGTAATAGGGAAAACCCCCCAAGGCCAGCTGCTGGAGGGACAAATAGCTCTGTAACTGTTCTAGGACAAGGCTGGCTCTGTGCATCCAGGCAGTGTTGAGTCTGAGGGAATCTGCTCTCCTGGCGTGCTGGTGGCACGCGGTGTGTCGTAGCTCACCCTGAGGCAGAGCTGGTCCCTTCATGGTCTATGAGGAGTCACTTCGGTCCTGCTGCCTGCTGCTCCCCTGGGCTCCTTGTCTGAGGCACACACCTGCAGAGCCTCTGCAGCACTCTCCAGGCACATCTGGTCCTTCTTAGAGCAGGCTTGGTGTCCCATGGAAGTATTTGTAATGTTTCCAGACCTGATCAGGCAGTGCTGTGCCTCAGCTGATGAACCCAGCCAGACTCTGCACGGAGCCAGCTGAGCTGCCTGCACCCACCGTGCAGTTAATCTGCAAGCAGAACCCTGCTGAGTGGCTGGGTGGTAACTGTAGCTACTCCCTGTCTTCCTAGGGTTGTGAGTCTCGCCAGGTTTACCTTGGCCATGTTTTTGAAAGAGGGCTGGCACTGTTGCTGGGCTGCACTGTGTTCTTCCAGCACGCTGGTGAGGTGAACAGCAGGAATTGTGTGGGACTTGGGAACTACTATCATTCCTAAATATTTCCACAGGAAATTCCTATAACAACACTCAAAAAGACCACAAAGAAAGGGAATGGGAGTTTTTTTTTACAAGTCTCAAAATAAATGGATTTTGCCCCTTTGCACTCTTATCCATGTACTCATCAGCACCATAAAATATTCTGACTTGGAGGGGACTCACAAGGATCAAATCAAAGTCCAATTCCAAGATGTGTGCCTCTTAGTGGCCTGGCCAGGATCACTTATGTGCAAGAGAAATGGTGCAGGATATGTACTGGTTCTCAGTAAGTAATGCCTGAAAAGATTGGCTAGAAATAAAACCCCATAGACTGGTGTCTGTAGAGCAGGTATTTGTTTATTGCAGTGCTGGAGGTGAGGGGGATTTCTCCACCTAACTCACCTACCTTTGTAAGTGTTGTGGTTTATTTACACACTAAATATTGCTTAATATTGCTATGTCATTATAACATCATCATATATGTGCCAGAACTAATTTACATAATGTTATGTTATAGTTATAAATAGTTCTTCTGTACTGCGCTTGCATTTCCCCAATTTAGGTGGTCTTGGGGGGTCTTTTTCGATGAAGGCTCAAGGTCTTCCTCACATCTGAACTTTTCGACTTTGTCTTTGGAGCATGTGCAGTTATGGTGTTCCTTGGTCTTTCTGGATCTAACTGGTCTAAATTCTTCATTTTGTGGCTAATTGGCTTTTACATTTGCCAATTTCTCATTAGTATATCCTGCTGCTTCCCAATATAGCTATACTTGTCTATTTTTGAAACTATTCACCTGGTGAGTATCAGGAATAAAACTTAGCCAATTAATCCTTAACAGTTTATTAACAAAACAATTGGGACAATTAAGAAGTCCCTATGGCTGGTTAGCCTATACACCGGAGAAGGTTTCCATGCTGGCTCTCCGACGGGGGTCGGGTGGGGTCAGAGACGATGTTTCTCAGAGAAGGTTACATTTTATACCCCTCCGGGGAGCAATGCCCTTCTCTCTAAAGTCCTCCCATTTGGGATGCTTTGATTGGACACTTTCGGCTCGTATCCAGGTGGTTGGCTCGTCTGCATGGGGTGATGTCTGGGCGTCGAGTGGTAGGTTAGTTCTTAGTCCAATCAAAGTCCTTCTCTCATCCCCTTATGATAACGTCCATAGTCTCCCCTTTTCCAGAAACTTCTATGGATTTACCCATTCTTCTCAGTGAAACCAACAGCTGTCAATCAAACCCTATATCCTAACACTAATACATTAACAATACCTAACACTAGCTAACCCCCGTAACTCCCAATTAACCAAGAAACACTTAACATCAAACTACACTGAACAATTAACCAGAACATGCAATTAACAATTAACAGATAACATCTTAACCTCTCAATTATGGATGACTACAAAAGCCAACTTCTCCGGTTCATTCATGACAGTGAGTTTCCATTTATTTAAGCATTAAGCAACTAGTTAACCATATACTAGTTCTTACATTGTATAGAAAGTTTGATTCCGGTTATATAGGTAAAGAAAGTAATGATTTATATATGATATATTGGTATCTTATAACTCAAGCTATATAAGCATCTTGTAACTTTGACCCAATTTATATAGGCATCATAAGAAAGGCCTGACAACACACGATTTAAAGGACAGCTGTTTTAGTAAAAGAGAATAGGAAGAGGAGTATAGACAGCAAGTAAATCTAAGACCCCTTCAGATGCTGGGCACCCTGTGTCCAGGCAGCATTGTTCAAGACCACAGGGGAAACCCTGCTGGGTTTAGTAGAGAAGGTAAGCTTTGCTGACACTTTGTAAGTGAAGTCTCTCATGAGTGGCATTTGTGAGCACTTCATCTTTGACAAAGTTGTGACAGGATGGAAAGATCCGGTGATGCACAAGGCAGAACCACCATGCTTTCCACAGAGCTGAGCTTCAAGTGCTCTAGGAAAGGTCTGTATGCCACAAAGAACAGCTGCGACCCTGGGAGGAGTGCCCTACACAGAAGAATAAATCACATTTTTCTGCCAAGGAAGCATTATCATCCCTTTGAAACTTGGAAGCAGGTTTCAAAGAGATGCTTCAATTATTACGTTTTTTGACTGGAAACATGTATCAGCCCACAGCAGCTCAGATAAGGGGTGAGGAAAGAGGAGAGAGCACTGCTGGGGGCAGGCATGTGTGCATACGTCATTAAGAGGCAGCTATGTGGTCAGGCAAAGTTTTCCTGTTTCGTCTTTCGTCGCCCTGTTCTAGGGGAGCCTGGGGGTGTGCTTTGCCTTTGGCCACACTTGGAGCCCCGTCTGCAGGGACAGAAAGGAGGACAGCACCAGGAGGGTCCACCGGGAGAGGAGAAGCCATGTCCGAGAGACAGCTGAGAGGGTAAAAGAAATTGCTGACCAAAAAAAAAAGCACCCCAGCTTCAGCTCTGTGTTGTTGCTGCTGCTGCTTCAACCCAAGGCGCTCTCTCGCTTTGCTGCCCCGGGGGAGGGCTTTCTGTCTGTGCAGAGTCTCTGCCTTGCTTGGGGAAGGGCGAGGGCAGCACTGGTGGCAGCGTACCTGAGTGGGACCTGTGTGCCCAGTGTAACTGCAGTGGGACCAGGGGCTGCACTGAAGTCTGAGCCTGTTGGGGAAGCTCCCACTGGTTTAGAAGCTGTGCCGGGAGCCATAAACCAACGAGGAACAAAAGGCACTGACAAAAGCACAGCAAAGGTGGGGGTGTGTTGGGGAAGGGCTAAGGCAGGAACCGGCTCGCCCCAACGCTGGGCTGCAAGAGAAGCTGAAAATGCTTCTTCCTTGCTCGGCAGTTTCGAGGTCTTGAGACAGCTGTTGTCACCCCAAATAAAGTGTCTCTGACCATTTTCTGTTCCGTGGAGGGGGGAGGGAGGGGGAAGTTTTAATGCAAAGTTTAGTAAAGAAGTGCCTTGGTTGTGCAAAGCTTTAGCAAGGGACAAAAAAATGCAGATTAAAGAAGTTTCGACAAATTTATGCTCATGCATTTTTAGACATTATCATTATTACTATTATTATCTTGCAATGAGCAGAGTTTTAAATAGTTTCTAATAAAAAGTGTTAGAGGAAGGAAGGAAAATTATTAAATATTTATAATGATGCAGTTTATTACACAGTTTTAGTAAGAGGGATATTAGTTTTAGGAGCTGTTTTTTGTAAAATTAGTACATTTTAAGTAATCTCATTGCACTCCCGTTCAAATTACGGATGATGGGACAATACAATAGGAAATATATAAATAACACATTTTTAAATTTTGTAATCAGTCAATACATTTTCAAGGTTTAATGCACATTTGCATAGCGGCTGCGTATTAATAAAAAAGAAAATAAAGCCTAGGAGACAGTTATGTTGGCTGTCATCTCTCTGCCATTTTCTGCCCTAATTCCGCTAAACATTTTAGGGTACAATCCACCTTTCAAATTATTAGTCACACTTTACAGTGTGTTTCTCTGCAGTTCACAAATTCTGAAAGGAGTACAAGTTCACCACTATGAGATTGATGAACCGAATTTCGTAAGAAAAATAGTAATGTTTTCTTCTATATATCTTTTATTGTTTGCTAACTATGAATTTTTGTATCAACAACTGTTTTGTACTCGATTTAGACTGAATTATTCTAATGTGGAAAAACGTATATCTGAAGTGCATTCTCATATAAATCTGTATATTAGGCAATTGTACAAAGGCCACACAGGACCTCTGGAGACTTCATTGTTTATGTATAATGGATAATTACTGAGTATACACGATACATTCCTGACCAACACTGGCAGTCTTTGTATAGGTCCTTACCTGACAATATTTAGAGATCCTTTCTGAACTCAGAAAATATCCATCCTGGGCATTGCACCTTTTTGCATAGAGCACTTCTTTCTTCTTCTCTCATATGGGATGGTGCTGACTGTGCTAATCCTTACGAAGGCACAAACAGCAAGAGAATCCAATAAGGAGAATTATTCAGCTTCACAGTGCATCAGTGCATTTATTTTCTTTCTTCATTTATTTATTTATTTTTTTTCGGTATTGGTTTTTACAAAATTCACAACAGCTCCCTGCATTGAAAAGGGGTACTTAGGAGCCTTGTAAAAATGTCTGACACACAAGAAAATATAGAGAGCTTTCAGAAATACTCCCCTGGGTGAGGAAGAGGACAGGCATAGGGAGGGGGGAGGTGGTCTAAGTTCCACATGTGGCTGTAGACGAGGGGAGGATTAGCAGTTCAGGGTTTGATTCCTTTAGTTCCTTTACCCTGCCTGGTGCCTGCCTCTCCGTTTTCCTTGTATTGCTCTCTTGTGCTTTGCTCTTCTCAGCTCTCCTCTAATTTCCTCCACCCTCCCCCTTTTTAATGTATTGGAGTACTCCTGAAAAAGTTGTAACTGGTGATTCCTTGAATTTCTCTTCCGTTTCAGCATGTATATATCTAAGATGGAATTAAGAGAACAGTTTGATCCCCGCATGTGTCCACAGGAGACATACCTACTATGCAAGCTGCGATGGGGTAATAGTGTCAGGTTTTGGAAACACTGGGTCAGAAATGACGATCGTGAGAAATGCCATGCGGAAGAGTACTTCCTGGAGAAAATCTTCGAATTGAGAAGTTCCAATTTCTGTGACATCACCTGGTACCTGTCCTGGAGCCCCTGTGAGGACTGCTGCTATACAATACTGAATTTCCTGGAGAGGCACCCCAATGTGAACATAAACATACGCGTAGCACGGGTCTACAAGGCACAGCGTGCAAGAACACGCAGAGGCCTGAGGGAACTTGCCCGCTGGCAAGGGAGAGTGACCCTTAACGTCATGGAAATCAGAGGCAAGGTTCCCCATGCTTTGTGGGACTGGAAGGGGTGAGCTGGTGAACTTTGTGCACGGCTGAAACGGATATGGGCTTGCTTCTATGGTGCCCCATGTCCTACTCAGCTTCTTTGTGGGCACAACCATCACCATGCAGTGAATGAGTGTCACATGCAAAAAAAGATGTTTAAATAATGCAGGAGAGGAGGGACCGGACCCTTAGCAACCAGATCTGGATGAAAATTCTTTTTTTTAGAGATACCATCCTTATGGCACTCCTGAGGGAATGGGAGATAAGGTCCTTCTCCCTTGTCCTAAGGGAATAAATGCAGTTGCTGGGATAAGACTGGCTGAAGAGCTCCTCTGCAGTTAAGGGAGGGAAAAAAACTGTCCAGAGTGAATGGCATTGGGTCCAAATATGGAGTGGACAGCATCCATCAGCTGACCTGTCCGTGGCCAAGCTGTCTCTGTGACATAGACACAAGGAAGAGCTTAAAAAGTCTTGTTCCTTGAGCTTCTCTGGTATCTGAATAAACCCAGGTTAATCATCTTGCTTCTATTTCTCCAGACTACAGTTACTGTCGGAGGACCTTTTTACAAAGACACGTTGATTATAATTTCTCACCCTTGAGCTTTCGATCAGCGATACAGAGGAATCGTACAGCACTCGAAGATATCCTTAGGGTCAGTACACTCTGAGAGGTAGAGGTAATCACATGAAATGATTTGCAGTCTAGGGCAAGTGGGCTGTAAAGAGCAGGAAAGAAGCCCTTGTTCACATGTAGCTCTAGTTTACACCTACTTGGACCTTCAAGAGTACTGCAGCAGGCTTTTGAAAAAAGTAATATACTAAAATCGTGGGAACTATCCTGTCCCACTGGGAGAGAAGCACTGTGGATATTTTTCCATCATATTGATGCCGTCTTGGTTTTTGCCTTTTTTTCTTTTATATGTTCTCTGTATTCTTCGCACATATATTTGGAGCTCTGTAGCCTATTATTGTATTCTAGCTAATTTTGCCGGTACTCTTCCATGCCCTTTCCCTAGCCAGGAAGACAAAACAAATTCCAGAGCTCCAAGCCCCATGGGGTACAAGGCTCCTATCCTGTCTTGGTTCTTCCTGGGAACCAGGGTTGAGAACAAGGTCTTCAAGACACATCTTCATAAACAAGTACAACTAGTACCAAGGGAGGAGGGCTCCAGAGAAGGAGCTTGACCTGGGGGGAATTGCATCACCACTTGTCCTCCTAATTGGTGCTTTTTATAAATTATGCTAATTTCCTAAAACCTATAAAAACTATATTCACCCTGTGTGGGGGGGCTTTTGTGGACATTCTCCATAACTGCCCCTGGAGGCCTCCAAATAAAAATCCACTTTTATATTACCTTCTATACTAAAATTATCTTGAGTTTCATTTTTAGGTTGAAAAAGGCAACAATATTATGAAGGAAAAGCTAAGAGTGCAGTTTTTCTCCTTTGGGTTCCAGCATGGGAAATTCGTTGATTTTTACCTGGAACTCCAGCCTCATCTCAGAAACCCTCCAGCAGAGTCCTTTTTAACGTGGATCTGAGCATGGGTTTCAGTTCGCCAAATGGTGCTACTCAGCCCCTTTCTGATGTCAATGTCTGCAGTGTTCTGACACCCCCCAGTCACCGGGCCTCTGCATACTTCAATAAAGTCCCTTCCAGATTCCATTCAGTAACTTCTGTGACTGGTTGGAAGGGTACAGTTTCTGTGAGATCAGAAAAGCTGTTCAAAACAGAATATCTATACCCTGGGAAAATTCAACCTTTGGGGGTTTTTTTGTGTCAGACCTCCTGAAAGGCAGGAGAGAGAAGAGAGAGTGTGTTCAATGACAGTGCTGAAAGTTTGTGTCCCTGGAGACAAGAATGAATAGGTCCACATCCTTGGCCTGGAATGGCTGTATTTAAAAAAGTCTAGCAAAACTAATATAAACGCTGCAGCATTTTGATTTCAATGTATTAGAACTTTCTGACAAATGCTATTTTTAGTGAATGAGAGTGAAAGGAATCTATGGCTGTGTGGGTCATTGGTTATTTGGGAAATCCATTTTATATGGCAGATGTAGAAAAGTAACATCCTGGGCTATTACAACTAATAGACTGCTTCTGCTATGTCCCTTTCAAATCACAGAAGGTTCAAAGCGCAGTTGGAGCATCTAAATGTTGTACTTCTATTTCCATTTCAGGGTCTTCATTTATAGAATCAGAGAATCACAAAATACCTCAAGTTGAAAGGCACCCAAAAAGATCATCAAGTCCAACTCCCTTCTCCTCGCAGGACTACCTGAAACTAAACAACATGACTAAAAGCATCCTCCAGATGCTCCTTACATCTGACAGGCCTGATGGTGTGACTGCTTCCCTGGGGAGCCTGTTCCTGTGACCAACCACCTTTTCGGTGAAGAACCTTTTCTTAAGTCCAAGCTGAACATCACTAATGCAGCCTCATTCCATTTGCACCAGTCCTATCACTGGTCACTGGTTTCAGGATTACTTAAATTTCAGCATTACCCTGTCCCAAGTGGAGAATCCAGCACTTGCTCTTGTAATATTTCATACAGTTGGTGACTGCTCAGCTCTTCAGTATCCAGATCTCTCTGCAGGGCCTCTTTCCCCTCAAGGGAATCCACAGATACTCCTAGTTTAGTATCATGGGCAAAATGACTTAATTTTGGTTCCTGCATTTGATTCCTCCATAGAGATGATTTATAAGAACATTGAAGATCACTGGCTGTAATAATGAGCTCAAAGGAACCCCAGTGGTGACCGGTCACCAGCCTGATGTAATCCCATTTACTGTAACTTTTTGAGCCATCAGCCAGTTGCTCACCCAAAGGCCTATGGACTTATCTAGCTGTGTGCTGGACATTTTATTCTGAAGGTGAAGTACTGAGGCCAGAACAACAGGCCCTGACTGAGGCCTGGAAAATGAGCCTTGAGCCAAAGTTGACCTCTAGATGAACCTTCCAATCAAAGGTTGTATTTGTATCTGCTCACTAACAAAGTGTTATTAGCAACTTGATACACGTATCCTCTTTTTGGCGAAAGATGTGAATGATTTACCTTTCTGTATTTAGAAACTGGACAAGGCCAGATCTTTTTTGCTCTACCTCTATTTTCCTATCCTTCCTTCTTCCTTTCTTCCTCTTCTTAAAAGGTTAACTCACTGCTGCTGCAGGCTGTTCAAAGATCTCTGTTGCCACACATTGTTCAGACAGGTTTAATCTGCAGGCTGTTCAGAAATGTTTAAGTTGTTGCTGCTGGAGGCTGTTGAATCTATGATATGGTTTAAATTGCTGCCGCCTGTATAAATAAAACTTTCTAATTGATCACTTGGTGGTTTTTTCCTTAATTTAGCCCAAGATTATCCCAAATGTTGGCTACTTCAGAGTAGGTGAGCCAGGACATCCCCCTCAGGACCTGATAACTGTCTCAGAATAACCTTCTCCATAAAGTTACCAGGCACTGGAGTGAGACTGGCAGGCCTGTAATTACCACGGTCTTCCTTTTTACCCGTCTTGAAAATTGGAACAATGTTGCCATCTTCCACTTGTCCTGGAACCTTTCCAGACTCAAGACCATTGAAAAATAATGCAAGGTCCTGTGATGGTATTGGTCAGCTCCTTCAGCACCTTGGGACAAATCCCATCAGGCCCAATCGATTTATGCGCATCCATCTGGAGCAGCCGCCCTTGAACCAGTGCAGGGTTATCTCTGGGTTTATAATCCCCTCAGTCGTGATCTTCCAACACAGGGCTCCTGGGGTCCCAGGGTGCATCCTCTGGCAAGAGATGATCAGGATGCCGAAAGGAACATCTCTGGGGACTTGCTTGTCCTCTCAGCTAGCCTTGTTTCCTACCTCATGATGCAAGAGGAACAGAAGTGGACTTAAAACCACAGCAAATGCCCCATCAGGGCAGAAAGTGTAGTCCAAACACTCTATCTAGCAGTGACAGAGGGGGTGTTTTTTACAGAGAGCAGACAATCCTGGCCACTAGCTGTGGTTTGTCATGATCCTGACCCGCTACCTCAATACTCACAATGACTGTGTTTGGGACCCCTGCATCTTACCTTTAGTGTCTTTGTATGGACCTGTTTTGGCCCTGTACTGCCATCTGCGTCCACAGTTTACTGGAGCAGAAAATTCCGGAAGCTTATAGTTAGCCATGTAAATAAGCACTTGTCTCTCTATTAAGCTGATCAACTAATCACAGTAAGCGTCAGTTCTTGCTATAATTATGTCTCATCATTAATCACTGAAACACTAGTCTGCATTTGAAAGACTGTGCTAACCTAGAGGATTTTCCACTGTCTCAGTGGGAGCTATAACATGTAACTGACAGCAGCACTTGATTTTAAAAAGCAACTTCAGAAATCCATAGATGCTTCATTCAACAGAAGCAAATCCTCCATCCACCAAGAGGTGTGATTGTGGAATGATAATTACAGTATCCATGGCCATTGCATTTCAGCATCTCCACTCAGATAGCTAGAAGAAGTAAGTAATTACTTATTTTTATTTGCAAGTCCATCCTGGAACTGGGCCACTAGATGTATCGGCTGGAAACTGGAAACCCCTTGTGCTTTTAAGGTGTTTTTAGAGTCAGAGAAAACTGGCCACACAAGTTGTTATGGTGGGGGTGGGAAAGAGACACATAGACGATGTGAAACTGATGAGCAAAACTTACAAAGTGGACCAAGTGTTCCCCATTCAGTCTCCAATGTAACTAGTTGTTGGCACGGGCTGCCAAACAAAGGATATCACAGTATAACCTTCCCAGCGACTTTGGGGGTGGTTCTGTAGCTTGTTGATCCCCTGTCTGTGCCAAGGCTCCTTTTCCTTAGTTCTTGTTTACACTGTCCTGTTGGCCTTGTCTTACCACACTCAGCCCCTGTTTGCATCGTGACCAGCTTTTGGCTGAAGCAGGCTTGTGACATTCCAAGGTTGTGAGAAAGGAAGAATGCCAAATTGTTTTCACAATAAAAAACAAAGACAATTATTATGGTCTGTTTCCCTCGGGGCCCTGAGGACTTTAAAAAAAAAAATTGGTTATCTTGACCACCCTCACTTGTGGCTTCCACTGACACACTGCCCACAGATGGCCCAGGAGCTAATATGTTTACTATGGACTGCCATGAAGAAAATTAATTCCATCCTTGGTAGTGCCCAATGGTTGTGATGCCTGGTTCTGGTAGATGTTTTCTGCTTGTGATGGAGGTTTTGCCTCCCATGGCAGTCAGAGCTTCCAGGTGAATTTTGGGGAGAGTTTAAGCATATATTGTTGTCACTGAACAATCCCTGAGTGCTTGGAAAAGAAAATGTCAGACCTGAAAGTTTCTAGAGCTGCTCTGAACACTCTCCTTGGTTCAACCTTTAGAAAATCACTGCTTTCTCTCAAGTGAAGTCCAGCTGGTTATGTGGTCCCCCTCACATTTAAAACTCTGCCAGTTGAGTGATGACTGACTCAGGCTCTCAAGCAGAGCATGGACACTAACCCCCACTGGGTTTGGGGTACTTACTGTTCTGCTTAGCACTTTGACAAAGCATGTGCATTGAAACAAAGACATAGAAATGAGGCAAAATTAGAAAGATAAATATATAGAACTTCTGTGACGCAAAGTAGTGCGAGAAGATTGTAGAAGGGCTGCTTAGAGTAGAAAAACATGTTCCAAAATACAGATATGTTCACTTGCAGCTTTTTTTTTTTCCACACTGACTCCTCATGAACTATCTTGGATGATCTGGGAAATTCTTTGATTTCTCACCAGTTAGTGTGAAAGAATCATATTACAAGGATATCAGGATGTTTTGTTACTGAAGTAAGCACGCAGTAAGTCCTTCCCACTAGCCAATTATTTTTCACTTTGCCTGGGTCAGAGCTCTGCCTGCACATCCTTGTGGCTCGCTGCCATTCCACTTCATTGTTCAGAGTCAGCCTCATAAAGCTCACCCAGCAGTGGCAGGGCGCCACCAGTTATCTTTACCTCTTGCGTTTCGGTTTCTACAAATGGAGGCTGAATAAGAGTCTCAGTAAGGTATGGTGACGCCGTGCAGCCTGCAGAGGAAATGAAAGCAAAGGTTCTGGGAGAGATAAAAGTGCCACGGGTGGGTGTGCTTATCAGAGTTGCAAAGTAATGGGCTGCCAAGGAGATGTATTTGTGTATCTACAAGCTTGTTTTTATATGCATTATTGCATTATTGTGCATACACATATTTGTAAATATCTGTAAATACCTTCATGAGTGCGAATTCATACATACAGGTTCATACATAAACACATTTTAGCCTTTTTTAAATGTGGAGGTCACAGAATAAATCTCAGAAGTCTCTGTGTGGTTTTTCTTTCTATAAAAAATATAGATACCTACTGAGAAAACTCCATTAAATCCAAGTAAACATACAGCGGATTTTCCTGTTACTGTCAAATGTGTCAGCAGCAGAACACTTGAACTAACATAGGATTTACCATTTCAAATTAAGTCCAGGAGGCAGCCTGTAAGTGGAAGTTGAGACTTAAGCCTCTGTGGCATAAGCCCCAGGCTTTTGTCACATTTAAATTTAACCTTTCTCTTTGCTTCCAGACTTCCACTTGGTGATTCTCACCTCTTTCCAATAGATCATTCAGCCAGAGAATAAAAATCTCAGTACGTGTAAAATCCTCAGAGATTTGCAAATTGGGATCTTAGCTGATTCAAACCTTGTCCCTTTTTTCTTCTTTGATGTCTGATTCAACTTTCCTTCTGTGCTCCTCTTTCTTCTCTAACCTGTCTTCCCTAATCTCTTCCATATATTTCCATTTCTAGGAGTCTTTCTCAGTCCAAATTTGTTACCAGATGCACATCTTGGGCTTCGAGTGTCAGATAAGCTAAAAGACGCTTGAGAAAAGGGAGTGGTACACGAACAGACAACACCTCTGTAGTAGTCATGCTGCAGACCCGTTTTGCTGCAATCTCTTTCCTGGGAGACATCTGCAGGGACCTAGCTCCCTGATGCTCTGTCCACTTCTCTATCACTTAGTGTGCATCCTGGAGGCCCTTTGTAAAGTGTTCTGAAGAAACTGTGAAGCTTCTTGATTATTTCCCCTAGTGAATCTGGTCATATGTGTACAGCATGGCTCTACTATCACCAAAGGAAATATTCTCATGAAGGTCTGAGGAACCTGGTGTTTAAAGGAGGCATGAGTGTTTGTCCACCATTCTATGTACCCTTTGCTGTGTATGTTCCTCCAAAACACATTCAGGTTCATGAGGCATGCATATGAGGGTGGTGGTTATTAAAAAAAAAATCCCTTTGCTGGAGTGGTTGAGATATATTTGGACATTACCAGTGGCTCAGCATCACGAACCACCTCCACATTCATCTCTAACATTATCTTAAGCAGCTTCTGTAAGGGGGAATAACTGACTGCATGAGAAGTAGAATAAAAACTTTTGCCACAGTTGTTTGAGTAATATGACACGCCACCTATATAGATAAGCCTTGCTGCTGGCACGTAGCAATTTAAAGGGATACTGGATTACTGCTGGTTGCTCATAGAAACCAGGAAACAGGTTCCCCACCTAGTTGTATGATCCTTCCGGAGGTCATCATCCTCCTCTTGACTCACTGAAGCATGGTTCCCATAAACAGAATATGTAAGTTCTTGTAGAAGTATGAAAATTCGCTTGTCTGGCAACCTTGCCTTTCTGATGTTATTAGGGTTAAAGCAACGATTGAATTTGGAAGGGATTCTTCTTCTCACATTAGGCTGACAGAACTAACAGAGCATTATTTCCAATTTTCTTTTCTTTTTTTTTTCCTTTTGGCTTTCCACCATCTCATACAGCACATTCAACTTCCTGGAGACACCTGAAAATGTTGCATTGCTAATTCCCTGCTCTGACTCATTTGTCTCTCTCCCCTTTCTGTGGCAGGTTGATGGTTTTCTATCAGGAACTACTGCTGCTAGTCAAGCCATTCCTTGCAGATCAGACTAATCATGTCTAAGCCTAATTCACATCTGCTTATTTGTAAATATTTTCTGTGAGGAGAGGGCAGTGAAAAGAGTACTACACCACCAAAGCATTCCTGGTCTTACTGAGGATCATGTCCACGAACTCAAAACCACATTAGTCAATCACGTTTTTGTTTCAACAATCTCAGAGTGTTTGAGTTGCTCCCCTTCACTCTTCTGTGGTAGGAAATAATGTAACCACTGGGGAACAATTCTGTGCTGAGAAGTGAGGAGTGACCTTGCAGCAGAAGAGGCCCCGAGGGCAGACTCTGTGCTGGCACTGCCTGATGACATGCCACAACTAGTCTTCTCCTTGACAGAGAGTCCTGCTAGTGCCTGAATGTGAAAAACGGGGTTCACTCTCCTGTTAAAAATTTTAAAAGTTTAATAAAGGACGATAGAGGACAAAGACAATAAAGCAAAAATACAGCGCTGGGTGCCCTTGGCCCTTAATCACTCCCTTAGCTTTACAATCCCACATCAGGCTTGGCACCAAGGAAGGCAATGGCTTTGTCCAGGGATCTCTACAGCTTGCCACAAAATAATTGTGTCACAAAACCAGAATAAACTGTAAGTGACAGAGACTGATTCTACCTGAGCCATATGAAGAATTCTTTTGTAATCCTTTTCCTCACCAAGCCGGTTTTGGGTGTGTCAGTCATGAAACACAGAGTTTTAAACATTTAAATGTTAAGATTTTAGTTAAAAGTTAGCTTTGCTGAAATTAGTTAAAACAAACTTAATAAGCAAACCCGGCTGGAGTTAATTAGGAAAATTAATGATTATCTACCAAGTTAGGGTCTGAGATCCAAGTAATTGATTGCCTGTTGCTTTGTTTGTTCAGCTGTACTTATAATGAGAAACAAACAGCCCTATCTAATAGATCTAAAGAAATCTAGACAATTACTAATTTTTCATTTGAAACCCTATTCAAAGGTAATGAAGGGAGAAATTAGAGGTCCTCCAAGACTAATATGTATTGTCAAAAACCAGGAAGGTAGAAAGATCAAAACGAGGAAGATGAGTTTTACTTCATCATTCAAGACCTCTCCTCAAATTACGAGACCACCGACCTCATTCAAGGAACTAACTACACATGCTTAATAACTTTTTAGCTAATTACCTTACGAAGCGGAGCATGGGAGGCGTCAGTGCTATAAATACGTATTTGTATTTTGAATATTCAGAGCTTTTGTAGATAAATAGACTTTGTATTGTTCTCTGATTTTGCACTGCGTATTAGGGAGCTATCCCACGCGGAGCCCAGCGCTGAAAATAAACATACACTTTCTAACCCTAAGGGAGTTAGAGAGTTCTTGTCCATCTTAGTTGGGTATTAATATTAGATTTATACCCATATTTTGGTAAATCAGTCAGAGGAAAGCTTCTCACTAGAAACTAGCATTGTTTCAGTCAGTTTTTTAGATTAAATGGGAAACATTCTTTGGCTGCATCTTGTGAGAGTTACACAACTGATCACAGAAAGGTGATGCCCAGTTCATAATGCCGAGCAGATTTCTCAGGGCACTGGAAAATGTTTGTTCTATTTACATCAGCAAACTGATATCATGACCAACAGCTTCTGCAGATGCCCCACAGGTGGCTCAGGTCTTGCTCTCAGAGTGTCCACGTGAGTACAGATCTCTTCTCAGTTGTGATATTTCAAAAATATCTGGATGTTCCCTCACAACAAGGTCTCCACTGCCAAAGCTCTCCTGGATGCTGGGCAGCTTGCTTAGAGTTAGCCTGAGAGTGGCTGCCCAGTCACTGACCACAGCTCAGTGGTCACACACATGGAGTGTCTTCCTTGATTACGTGAGGACACAGGCTCAAGGGGGTATGAGAGGTCCTTGGAACGCCACAGGAGTAGTCCCGTGAAGGGAAATGGCAGTAACCACCACCACCTGCTGGGGTTCCACAGACTCACAGGCTTTTGCACATGATGTTTTCTGCTTCCCTCTTTACATTGGGTTCTGTCCAACTTCCTCGTGGCATCTGGGTGTCAGAAAAGTGACATGCCATGCCACAGCTATGTGGCTTGATGCCATTTGTGTAGATGCTTTTCTCTCTTATTGCATTGGGGTGACTAGAGAAGATTTGCTTTTCTGTTCTGGGGCTAGAGTTAAAAAGAAATGTAATTTCTGTCTGCACTGCAAAAGGTGGCTCACCTGTTAATTCCAGCTTCTGGAAGGTAGGTAACCTTGTATTTTCAAGGCCAGATCAATTTCTGGGTGGGACTCCCCCATTTGCAGTTCTTTGCTGCCAGGAACTTGCTTTCAGCTTCAGTCAGTGAAGTAGTGCAAGTAAGCATGAACAAAGTCATACAGAAATACTCATCTGAGCAGCATGAGTAAGGCCCAAAGATCAGTATTCCGATTCAGGAATAGAAACTGAAACTAATGTAAGACTAATAAAGGCACACCAGTCTCCCAGGAAGCGACACACAAATCCAGAAATACCCATGGCTGCTGTCAGCAGCAGAGGTAAGTACACTTATGTGAAAGGCGGGCCTATTTCTCCATATTCAAGTGTAGATATTTACTGTAGTTATATCTAAAGGAGCGTATACACAAATGTGTTTTGTTGGCACATGAGGATACACAGCGGACAAATGTGGATTTGTGTTTTATGTCTTTGAATACATTACCATACCTTGAGTCTTAGTTCCAGCTTCAAAATATTAATGTAATTTTGTTAACCTTGGTATGGCAGGAAGAATTCAAAATACAAAAGAACTTTTACTGTGGAGAGAGATCTCAAAGGCATTTAAGAATGGAGCAATTTAGTTAGCTTATCTATTCATCTATTGATAAGTAATTATTCTTCTTAAAGAATCAGGGCAATAAGGCTGTGCAAGGAGTTGATCATGTCTCTGTTGATGTGGAAAACTATTTTCTTCTCATTAAAATGTAATTTCACTCTGTATAATTCATAATTTCTCATCTTAAAGAGCTAAGCTGCAGAAAAATGCCTTTAGTATCTTAATTCTAAGTACATTTTAAAAGAAATCTTTATTATATTATGTATAATACATAAAAACTAAAAATAAAATGAATTATTTTTATTTTATACACACTTAAAAATTAAAAAAATGAAATTAATTATTTTATCAAAACAAATGACGGTTTCTAGACCCTTAAGTTTTCTATTGGTGGAATTTTACAAAATAAATAAGTTGCCTTGGTCACCTGCAATTGCTTTCCTCTAGACCCTCAGCTGGGAAGGGATGAATAATTCATGGGGTCAAAGTTGCCCCCATGGGAGACAAAATGTGTATAATCAGGCAGGTCTGCGTTGCCACCGTGCATGTATTTGTTAGTCAGAAATCACCCTCCTTTCTGTGCAAGTATTTTTTCCTTGGCACTGATATATTTTAGTTTTTGGAAAAGTTACAGATTAAGTTGGTTCTGAAAATATTTCTGTCTAGTTTGCCAAAATTATGAGTACCAATGGGAAAATGGCTCAAGTTTTGCCTGTCTCATAGAAGTGGTTTGGAAAATCTAAAGGGATAAGGTATTTGATTCTGCTCTTTGATTAGTCGGGGAAAAACAGATGCAGTACTGCTGAAATCAGGGAATTTAAATTTGAGTGTTTACACAACCAACCATAATGTGCTAAATTGAGCAAGGGTTCATGTACAACATAGCTTAAACAGCCATCAGGTTCAACTTCCAGGTAGGAATCCACACCTCCTGCATCCCAGAGTGCCTATCCTGCTGTGCAGTGATTACTTATAAAGCTCTTTTAGAGAAAAGAGATTTGGCAGGGAGTGTATAGACTGAAAGGTGTCTGGACAGAAAGTGTAGAGGAAATTTTGTTTTCTGACCTGCTATCTTCAATGACTCACAAATCTTTTCTGTACAGATCCCTCATCCAGAGAGAACAACCGAGGGTAAGAGATGTAGCTCTGTCACTGACTGCTACCTGAGCTCCATGGCCATTTCCAGAGACAGCCTTGTGCCTTGTTTTATTCTTACTATCCCTTTCCTCAATCTTCCTTTCCAGTTGCCTTGCTGCTTTGACTGGTGCTGATCTCTGAGTGATGGCGGGGTTGCTTACCCACCTAACAGTTCTCAAGGAGGTGCTGGGGGTGTTCTGAAGTCTTCATCAAATTCCAGATTTAGATTGCTAAATTGCAACATTCTTCAAGCTGTTCATTTCTGATGGGAAAAGCTGGGAGTGGGAGGCCTGGCTGATACTGAGAGTTGGCAACGCACAGTGGGACCAAACATCATTGAAATCTTGGGGTCATGGTACTGTTGGTACTCTTCTGCAGGTGGATGATACAGCCAAGAGACTTCCAAAGAAATTATTCACCTAGCCGACATCAACGGGTGGTGTACCTGCTGTATGAAATCAGGTGGAGAAGAGGTTCCATCTGGAGGAACTGGTGCTCAAACAATCGTGAACAACATGCTGAAGTCAACTTCTTGGAAAATCATTTCAGTGAGAGGCCACAAGTTCCTTGCTCCATCACCTGGTTCCTTTCAACTAGTCCCTGTGGAAATTGCTCCAAAAGGATTCTGGAGTTCCTGAGGTCACACCCTAATGTGACCTTGGAAATATATGCAGCCAAGCTGTTCAGGCACCACGATACCCGTAACCGACAAGGTCTCCGCAACCTGATAATGAGTGGAGTCACTATGCGTATCATGAATCTTGAAGGTAACCCAGCTACTCTTTGTCTAAGTGTGGGTTGAAAGTTCTGGGATTATGTGCACTCTTAGCTTGTAATAGAGGTGATGACTGGCTTTTGGGAGGACTAGTGAGTGCAAAAATGTCACTCTCTTCCGCCTTATTTCTTCCCCAACCCTGTACAGCAGCAGGGCCAGCATGGTCATTTCCTCTTGCCAAATCTGAGCATGGAGAGTTAGAGGTTTCTCTGGTTTCTCTAGCCATCCACACCTCCTTAATATGCAGTGAAAAATCCTGGGCATAAGACAGAACCTGTCCCTCCTAGAATACACATGCAGATCAGCTTGCCAGCTGCATCAAGCAATTGGTTTCCCTTGGTAGCTGGAGAAGAGAAGGAAACTGTTTAAAGGAGACTTTCAGATCATCACAGAAGACGTGTCTTGCACATGTGCCTTTTTGTCCCTGTATCTTGCTTGCCTGGTGATGTTTGCCTGTAAAAATAGTCCAGACAAGCAGCTCACAGAAAGGAATGTATATTTGAAGAGATGACTCTCACTCACCTGTGTGGATATTTACCACAGGAGTGTGTAGCTACAAAACCCACCAGGTCAAATGTAATCTTAAAGGACATTGCTTATCTTGGGGGTGCTGTCTCTGGGATTATACCACCAGAGCTTTGACGGAAGCTCTGCCCACCCTATCAACACTAAGATCAATATGAAACTACTAAATGTTAGAGTGTTCACTCCAGGTTTTCCCTGATCATTGGGATAAGTAAGACAGATTCATGATTGAAGCAACTTGTCTGACCAAAGCTGTGTTCTCAAGCATAAGGCTGCCAAAAGGAGAGCCTGACCAGCTCTGACTGCATATGCCACTTCCCTTTTCACTCCTGCCACTCAGTGATTCCCTCTCTCCTGGCAAATGTGCTCTGGCTTTATGCCAGAGTGTGCTATTAGTGATAAGGGTTGCCCAAGCCAGCACAATGATCAATTTCTCTCTCTGGCAATTCTTTTTCAGACATGTTGCTATCTGTAGAGTTTTGGTTCCCCTTTCCACTAACTTACTTGTGTAGTTATTTGTGTATCCCCCGTAAGAATATCTTTGTTCTTTACTATATTCTTACTGAGAAATGAATGACTCACTGACATGTTAATGAAGAAAGAACTGGGCATCCTTTCATCAAGAGTGACTGGGTATCTCTCTTCTTAGATTACAGTTACTGCTGGAGAAATTTTGTTGTATACCAACCTGGAGAAGATGACTATCGGCCCCAGAACTTCCTTGTATACTACTTTCTGAATTGCACAGAACTCTTTCATATCTTTTTGGTTAGTAGACACCTGAAGAAAACACCAAGAGCAAACATAAATGCAAAAAATCCAAGGAAAAGGAGGTTTGGATGACCCCAGCAATGGTGTTAGCAGAAATGTTAGTAGGAAAAATAAGCATGAGCTTGATGTTGCATAAGCAGAGGGCCAAGGAGGCAAGAGATTGCCAAAGGACTATGCCGCTACATTGTGCCTTTGTGGCCAGGAGTAGAGAAGAGAAGAGATTTAGCAGGACTCAGTTTTTAACTAAGGAAAGGGTGCATTATTTTACCCCTTTGCATGAATCAGCTACCGGTTCATTAGCTTGCAGCTTAATGGAGCTATTTGACCCCAAAAGCTCCTTCAGCTCTGTAACCATGATTCAAGTATTCTCCTTTTGCCTCTCAGGACAGGCCCATGGATTTTAGTGAAGTTCTGAGCACGTTCAAAAGCCCAGATGGGTGGATTTACCTTCAGGATCAGAGTTTACATATAAGAGTATCATACGACCAAGGTCTGCTTTCCCTATTTCTTGCCATCCATACAACTGCAGAAGTTATTTGTACAGCCTGATATCCTACTCTACAGAAAGAGGAGGTGGTCTACTGAACAGGAGAGAAGACCAGGTCTGTGGGGCTCAGCCACCCTTTGTGGGGCAAGCCAGTTCTTGCCTGGACTGGTCCCTCTGTGCAGAATGGATGGCAGGGGGTGGAGGAAGGGATGCATAAATGCCTTGTTTTATTTCTGGCTGAGGAAAAGGTACACATCACACTTCATTTCAGTTCCATCCACCCCAAACTTTACATAGGACTTTTAGTACCTCAAGACCTGACCTTTCCATTTCTTGTCTGAGTAAGACATTTGGGTGACAGGATACACAGTCAGTAGCAATATCCAGTCAATCAGCTGATCTAACAAAGTCCTTTATGCAATGTAATGGTTTAGGAGACATTTTCCCCTTGGCTTTCAGCCTTTCTGAGTCTCCTAATGCCTGAGATGATTAAATAATTTAGCAGCTTATGCACAATCAAGTGCATGGTGCAATGCTTGCCGGGAGCTGAGCAGAGCTGTCTGCTAAATGCTCGTGAGTGCTGACAAACTGCTGCTGACTCAGCACGGTTCCCTGTGCAGCAGTACAAGGGGAATCTGCCCTTCAGGTCTTGGTTTTAAAGAGCCAGCTAACAAATTGCCTGTCCCAACCAGGCAACCTTGATGATTACTGCAGAGTCCTGCTGGCTAGGAAGCCTGCTGGAAGTTAGGCACTTGCTTAACTGCTCTGCTGTCTCAGCTAAACACAAGCCACACCTCAAATGAAGGTGAATAGGGCCCATCATCAACAGTTCTAACTACCAGCCCTCTGCAGAAGGAATGGGAATGGCTGTGTGCTCAGCCCTTTTGAACATGCTACCCTGCTTTACTAATCACTCAGAGGTGTAACGAGGTGAGTGAGTTCCAGGCATGTGCTCCAGAGCGATACACACTGTTGCATCAAGCCCTGGCCTCCCTGGCAGAAGAAAGACACTGAGGAGACAGAGGGGATTTGGTGGAGTACGACTGCAAAGGGCAGGAGGCTGGAGAACTTGCCCTACGAGGAGAGGCTAAGGGAATGGGCTTTCCTAGACCTATAGAGAAGGTGGCTAAGTGGGATCTAACTGCAGGTTTCCACGACATAGAGGCAGTAAAGACATAGCCAAACTCTCCTTGATGATGCACAGAGGAAAAATGAGGTAATACACACAAGCTGCAATGAGGGAAATTCCAACAGGATAGAAGGAAATAGTCTCCCCTGAAAACAATGAGGTACTGGAACCCAGACAGGCTGTCACCTCCATCCCTGGAGACACTGAGAACTTTCCTCTGAACTGCCAGATCCAGCCTTGGAGTTAGCCACGCTGCAAACATGCTGTTGGAGACCTCTGGGGGGCCTTTCTAACCCCTCAAAAACCTGCCTTTCCACAGGATCCAACTCCACTCCCCTGTATTCAGCTGTGCAAGTTGCCACCTTTTAAATGCTTCTGTCTCTAAGTAGTCTGTATTTCTAGGAGTGGCGTACATGGCACTGTAAATTATGAGGTGCTACCCTGTTGTCTGGAAAAATGTATCCCGAGGGAGATTATCTAACACACTGAAGGAGGATCAGAGTGATCTCTTGCACTAGATGCTTTATTTTCAAATTCTCCATCATGTTGAAGACACAGCTTAAGCTTTTGGTATCTAATTTTTATTTTTTTTTTTTTCCCTCCTCCTAGGGGCTTCCTCCACTTCTGGCATTTTGAATGCTAACAAGCATCACCACCATGCTTCCAAGCTCACTTTATGCATCAATACAAGACCAGAAAATCCAATCCCTGGCAGTCTTTTCTGCTGCAGCCTTGATAAGTTTCTTGCTGCCACCAGAGAAGACCCTTATCACTGGCTGGGCATTGCTAAGTATTGGACAGAGCAGAAGGAGCACATGAGAAGCCATCAGGAAGCTCGGATGATGCAGCCAGGCATCCAGGACACAGTGCTCTGGGACTTTACAGAGCTTTCTGAGAGTCCAGTGGGGATGGAGACCATGCCCCAAAATCAAGCCTTCCACATCTGCTGATTCTGCCATCAGATTCTGCAATGCTCTCTTGAGAGGCCAGCACATAACATTTTTCATGCTCTGTTCTGTTCCAAAGAAGTAATCAGCCACGCATTCTTGCTTTCAGAATTTCTTATGTAGATCACTTCTATGGCTACATGTCTATGTTTCAGAAAATATTTCATGCTTTAACAGTATTTATGCAATACTGTAATAATACTTCATTTTAAGGTTTTATTTATGAGTGTAAACTTTATTTATGATTGTAAAACCAGTGTAATAAAAAGGAAAATGTCAACTCTGTGGAAACTTTGCTTTTCTTGTTCACCTCTTTGGTACACAACCTTCCCTTGTAATTCCACACTCTGGAGACATAGCTGTTACTTGCAAACTGGGGGAACAAAGCAAAAAGTCCCTGCTTTTCCAGCTGAAAACATGGAGTGGAATGGTGAGGTAGGAGATATTGAAAGCTCTGAGCTCTCTATGCTGTCAGAAGGCAAAAAGAAGATACAGGTGTGTTTGGTCTTGCAGCAGTTTTGAATTTGAACTGTAAATAATGTAGAACATCTGAATGAATTGTGGGGAGCTCCATGTGTCATGATTCCCAACCTCTTCAAGCAGGAGGCCCACTGTGGGATCCCACTGGGGAACGTGCTGGTGCTGGGATCTGCAACATGCACAAATGATAATTTGAAGAACGAGGCAGGGACTGGTGGGAACCATGCCTATCTCTTCTACTTTATTAATGCTTATAGCACCCTTTGACCATGCCAAAATCTCCAGATGTTTAGCAGACCATCAAGGCAGCCAGAAAAGCTGCAGGCTGAGGAAGCAGCTCCAGTCCCTGCAGTATGAGAGCGTATCTGAGGCTGAGCACAGCTGGCTGGGGAGTGTCTCCTACATCAATCAAATAAAATAACCCCAGGCAATGTATAGCACAGCTGAAGTTTTCTTCCCCCTGTCCAGGGCCTCATACTGGATGTCACATGCCCTCTTTCTGGACATTATGGTGTTTACTCTTTGTTTCCTTAGGGAGCAATCAAATCACTTGATCAATGTGTAGTTTAATACAGCAGGGTCCATAACCATTCATGCCCAGGGCTCAGCCCTTTCCCACTGAAGGCAGGAGGACAAACCTTCTGTGGTCTGTTTGGAAGCTTGCCAGTTCCAAGTCAGCCCAGTGAAGTTTTTCACATCAGTTTTATCTGCCAGAGTGAATTTGCAATCTGCTGTATCCCTGCTGTGCCCTTGCAGGCATGTGAGAGCCTAGAGGTGGGTCTACCACACTGTTAGCCTTTAAAGGCAACTGCAGAAGGCAGCTGGTCTGCTCTCATCTTCTTCTGGCCCTCTGGACTGGTAAAAACATTGTGCCAGCTTGTAGAGCAGGATAGTTCTTAACTGTGCATTAATGACAAGGTTATAGTGTGGAGAGATCAACACTCTCCCTGCGCTGGAACTCAGGTGCAACAGCAGCAACAGCAATGGAGTTTTAGCTATATCTGGTGAGGGTTTGGAAGCCTGAGGGGAAACCTGCCTAAGACAGAAGTGTATGAGAGGTTTAAAAGCCAAAGGCAGCCTTCAAAATACTTGCCATCCTTTGGTGCCTCCCCATCTGCTATGACCTCTGCTCTTGCAGCAACCCACTTTCTCCTTCCCCAGCACAGGCTCTGCTCATCATTGCTCGCATTGTCTGAACGAAGGGTCTCTTCTCTGCCAAATCCCTTCATGTTTCTTCTGTGAACCAAATCTGACTTCCGTCACTGTGAATATTTAATACATATGTGATGAAATAATGACATTTCTGCTCATAGGAATGCTAAAGGATCAGCACCAGGGAGAGTAGAAAAATGTATGTAAAGACAATGCTGGACACAAATACATCTAGGCTGAAACCCCCCTGAAGGGACAAGTAGCAAGGGACCGGACTCCACGACCCTGAAACCCCTTCCTGTCCTGATTTCCAAGTACCAGCATGGGGAGAGGAAGAGAAAGCAAGCGGAGAGAAGACATGCTTGTGTTTGCAAGGGCCTGGAGTTTGTCTTTGCATTGTTTAATGATAATCTGTTTCCTATTATTGCAAAGTCCAAGAACGCCGTGTACTGACTTGGAGTAATGCTGTGTGCAGCTGTAGGAATAATATCAGTGTCTTGCTCTTCAGTGGGCATGTCTGAGAGACAGGCTTTGGGAGCTGTTTGCAGCATGGAACAACATCCCTTCAAGCCAACGCCCTCACGCAGCGTGCCAGGCACTCCCGTGCGCCAGGAGGTGGCAGCCATGCCCAGTTTTCCACACCGGCAGCCATCCCATCCCGTTTGTCCTGTCTGCTCTGTTATCAAAGACCGATCCTCTACAGCTACCTGGATGTGCCTGTGCCTGTGCCTCGCTCATTGCTGCAGACAGTGGAGTGTTGATCAAGTGAGACTGGGGTTTTCAGCCAGCACCAAGGCCCCTGCTCTGGCTGTTCCCTACAGTCTGGGGAGGAAACGTCCTCCCAGAAATCACAAGCCCCCATTTCCCCCAGCACAGGCAACTGGGGCTGGAGGTATATTTTCCACAGTCCCCTTGAGAGCTTAGCTTTTGCCCAGGTGCATATAAAGGAAAGGGACACCTAGAATAGCACACCCACAATCTCCATAAGGCTGTAAAGATAAGTGATCCTCAAGAAAATAAAAGCAATAGTGAAGTGTTCACTACATGCACAGTCTACAAAGCAAGTAAAATATCTTAGGTTAAAAAAGCAATGTTACTGCGTATCAGTCACCCTCCAGGGAGTTATTCTTGGCAGAGATACCTAAAGCATTTGAGGTTGAATTAATTTAGAAAGCCAAATCAAAGAATATCTTGTAACAAACAATATGAATCGGTATTTGTGAACAGAAGAAGTGCGGTTAAAAGAATCTCTATAGCAAAAAAGCTAAATTCTTGTAGCTGAATCACATGGATTAACTCTACAGTCCACTCTGAACTTAATCTATGTTCAGAAGAACCCTAACATAGGATGTATTCTTAATGTAGTTCATGATTCTTTGCGTTTACTTGTTGCATTTTTTCTCCTCCTGTACAATGTCCCCTGTTGTCATGTTTCAACAAGTATTTTCAACTCAGTGTTAGTGAGAATTTAGGCAAAAGCCAGTATCTCAACTCCTTTTTTAGAAAATGCTAATTTTTCTAATAATTTCACTGAGAAGGACAATGGTGTTGTACAGGCCAGTATCAAAATTTGAAAGACAAAGATTCTTTATACATCTTTGCTTCTCTTCTTGTTTCGTGAAACATATTGGGTCAGCACTTCTGTGTCCGGCATGGTCAATTATGAGTCATGAATGGGGACAATAGGCTGGCCATCAATGAAAGAAGCATCTCAAATAACTTCAGAGATTTTTGGTTGTATTCCCAAAGTACCCAAACAATTCATCTGCCTCGATCTGCTGCGTGACACTGTAAATAACTTCAAAGCTACAAGTAAAAGTACAAAGACAGTTTACTAGTTCCAGGTTGTGTCTGTAGAAATCAGAAAGAAGAGATGACACACCAATCCTCTGTGTCAAATTTACCTCCTTTACCCACATGATACCAAAAAAAGAGACAAAACCAGATGCTAGTTTGTAAGACCTTTATTTATATAAATAATATGCACCATATGAAACAAATATACAGCACCATGCTTGCAAATTAATGCTTTGCAAAGGACTTTCATTGCTATTCCTGGTCGAAATTCCTCAAGCTGAGTGCCTCAGGAGCCTGAAGTTTTAGGAAGCTTGTGATGCACCTGGTTGTGACCTCTCCTAGCAGGAGGAGGCCCTGTAGGAGCAGGGGTCTCTGCTGTCCTCCTGCAGCTGGCCTAGCACCAGAGGAGGTGTTTTGGGGAACTTCCAGCCTTACCCAGAAAGAGGAACAGGATAGAGCAGAGAACTTGCAGCCATCATGAAGGAAATGACAGAGCACACCCAGAGTGTGGGACACACTTAGCCTTGTCAAAGCCTCAAGAGGTTAGATTAGAGAGGACAATGCAGCTGTAATTTAGGTGGTGGGAAGGTGGTGGTGAGCAGGCATGTACTATGAACCCTTATCTTCAGCTTGTAATGACTGTGTCCACCAGATCAGGAGCTAATGGGGTCCCCTAGTGGAAACAGAGTGATTGCCAGGCAGGAGGATGGTTTGATTTTTGCCCCTACGGAAGATATCTATCTAGAGGCTATAGAGCTTTGCTTATGCCAGGACTTTTTTCTGGCCAGCTCTCAGTACAGTCACCAACTAGACACTGCTGGCCATATTATAGGCAGTAAAAGACCTGGAAAAACAGAAGACTGTGGGACTGCAAAGGTGCCTCCAGCAGAGGCAGTTGGCTGGGGAAGGAGCATATTGCATGTCTGGTCTAGGGGGAAATGTTCAGAGGATGGAGAGTACTCCACACAGTGAGAGCTGTGGTGCTCTGCACACAATCCACTCACACCTGCTGGCTTCAAGTGAGGTTTTCAAGCTGAGCTACCTGGGCTGTCAAGGACTCGCTTCAACACTCTCAGCTGAGCTTTCCAATAGCTGGCCAACTTTGCTGTTAATACATAGGCTGTACCACTTCAGTGGTGATGGTTTCCAACTTCCTACCCACATCCAGAAGGACAAATAAATCATTTCACAAGGAAGGACACAGAGCAGCTGAGTGTAGTTCAGCTCTAAGAGCCAAGAGGTGTGCTCCCCGAAGCCCTCATAAAATATGCAAGCCAGTGAGAACACAGTCACACAAACAGCTTTGCAGGCTGTCTGCTCCCACCTGGGCAAGGCTAAACCCAGAGCTCCATTTAGTGGATCACCTGGATTAGCTCTGCAAGGACTGAGGTGGGGCAAATCATTCTCTGGCAATGTCACTGCAGTCCTGGCTATTCCCAGTTAGCAACGGATAAGGTGTGAGCCTGGGGAAGGTGTCTTCAAAAGATCAGCCCAATTCTCCTTGGAAATAAAAAAGTAAGGATAGTCTTATCTCTAGACACAGGGCTGGAAGCAAGAGAGATGTAAGGAGGGGAAAAGAGAAAGATCTGTTGTAAGGGAGAGTTGGAAATCAAAGAACAAGTGTTTGCGAAATCTCCTGATTGCTGATGACTTTCACTTCAAAGTCCCAGAATTTTAAAAGCATCTCGTAAATCATCTACTTCATACAGCGGCTGCAGGACAAAATATAAATGGTAGGTCAGTGAGCAGGAACCTGTGAATATGAGGAAGGAATGGCAGGAGATGGGATGAGAGGTGGAAGAAGGGGAAGTGAATGAAAAGAGGAGAGATGAAGAAAGTCAGGGGAAGAGGCATAAGTGATGTGGAAGATGAAGACACATGAATGAATGAAATGGCAGATGGCAGGGATGAGCAGCAAGAGCAGAGACGAATTGTAGAGAGGAAGGTAGGAATAAGCTGAGGGAAGAGGCACTGGAAGAAGAAGGAGAATTGGCCCTTACCAGGAGGATTCGTCGAAGTTTCCTGGCGAGATGGACAGAGTTTTCATGCAGCCCTTCCCAGCCTTTGAATGTCTGTTCCCTGTTCTCCACAAATGTGTTCCAGCAGTAGAAGAAATCTGTGCAAGGTACAGGGGAGTTACAGGGTGCTCAGGAGGACACTGACCTCTCCTAGGATCACTAAATCATCACACTCCACATCTTTTCATACCTTCTCCCCCCCTCCTGGGTCTCCCCAACCCCCCTTAGTTCACCATCATCTGTTTTTTGCCTGCACATCCCACCTTTGAAGGTCATGATGGCAATTTGTGCCCCCGCCTTGTGCAGGCGCCTCAGTCCCTCGGGCTCTGCCTTGCGGTCCTCGCAGAAGTAGAGGCGGGCCATGAAGATGCGGAGGGTCAGGTTGGGGTAGGAGCGCAGGAAGTTGGCGATGTGCTGGGCGCAGTCGTAGCAGGGGCTCCAGGAGGTGAACCAAGTTATTCGGTAGCAGCGTCCCGGGTCCAGGTCCCAGGCTGCGATGTAGCGCAGGAAGAGCACCTCCACGTGACAGCCCATCTTCGGGAAACGGGGACAGAGAGGGGCAAGGCGTGAGGTGGCGGGGAGGGAGAAGGGTGTAAGGGGCAAGGAGTGAGGTGTGGCATGGATGGGGTGTGAGGGGAGGAGAAACAAGGCGGAGGGCGTGTTCTTGGGCCAGCGCACACGGGGAGAAGGCACGGTAGTACTTAAGGGCTAGAAAAGCGCAGGAGGGCACTGATGTGGAGGGATGTACAAAAGGGATGGGTGGGACCTCAGCAGGAGGGTAGGTAGACTGGTAAAGCAGCAGGGAGTGTGGATGTCTTGCTGGTAACACACTCGGGGGTAGCACAAAGTCCAGATTTACCCGGAGGCTGCATCCCTCAAACAGTGTGTACCAGCACAGCGTCCAGGTGTGCCTGCGCTGCTGTCACAGCCCTCTGTTCCCTGCCGCCCCAGGCAAACTGGAGCTGCAGGCACCGCAGAACAGGAGGGCAAGGCGTTCCCCGTACCTGGTTGCGCAGGTATCCGAAGTCCAGGGAGCACGATGTAGCACTGTCCCGGCGCTTTACGACGTAGCAGAGGTAGGTTTCACGCCGGCCCTTGGCCTTGCGCAGGTTCCTGAAGTTGTAGAGGAAGAGTCTCCTTTGCATGAGGATGCTGCAGGAGAAGACGAGAGAATTTACATCAGCCCTACCCTGCAGCCAGCAGTTTACCATATCTTTGTTGAGGGCTCAGCACCAAAAATATCCTCTTCACATCCAAGCCTCTCAGTACGAGAAGAGTGTCGGTAATTTGCATGAAATGTTCTAGGGAAAGGATGCAGACGTGACTGTGGGGCTGAAGCAGGTGACCTTGTGAGTGGAAACAGTATGTGAATTAATAGCGATTAGTCAAACAGCAACTATGGCTGGGTAGAGTGTGAAAATATCTGAAAATATCCACAACATGGACACCAATGAGGGAGAAGGATGAAGGCGTCTGAGAAGACCTGTGAAGATGAGAGGGTCTGGAGTTCAGTCATCAAGAGATGTTTTTTTTGCTATATGAAACTCTGAAAATCCACTGGGGCAAGGGATGGATCAAATTAGAACCTCTCCAGAGAAGGCTGCACTGAATGTCTTCCAAACACTGCCTAAAAGAAGAGCAGAGTTGAAAGTGTGCGGGACTTGGGAAAGGTGCCATCCACTAGCTGATGGGATATATAATGGGTAGGCATGCTGACACCTCTCCAGACACAAGCACCATTTCCACAGCAGACAGACATCATGACTGGCACGAGCCTGCTCCTGTGCCCAGGGATCCTGCTGGGGAGAGGCAGCAGGAGCACAGGGAGGATATAAGGTAGTCATGAGCCATATCTAACAGCCTCACTGCCAAATGGAGTGACGCAGGCAGCTGGGTTCATTGAGGTGAGATACTCACCTCCCCCGCAGCAATGCAAACCAGAAGTGAATAGGTTAAAAATAGTCACGTCCTTTGTCATCTTTTCCCACTGTTATGCTGATGTTCAGCACAAAGATGGGGTAAGTTTAAGAGATACTGAGCTGGGTTTTCCGGAAGGTCTCCAGTGAAGTGTAGAAAAGGGGAATTTGGGTTTGTTAGGAATTTAAATCTGAGAGTCTAGGCACATACATACACCCTTCATCTGTTTGCCAATGTCACCATAAAGCTTGAGAACTGCAGAACACTTAATTACCAGCTAACAGGCACCTTCTCTGCTCCTCCAGGAGCTTCTGTCCCTTGTGTACCCTCACACACGGCCACTGCACCACAGGTACTCATTCATACAATCATGCACAGCCTCTTGCCTTTTGTTACCTAGTGACTGTGCTTTGAGGTTGTGTAATACTCCCTACTGCTCCTCACCTGCATTAGACAATGTGTCTCCCTCAGGCACCTTTGCTCCCCTTGTCCCACAGGCAGGCAAATGACTCTTTCCTTGCCTGCAGTGCAAAAATACCTGTCCTGCTCACATAGAAAGAGGAAGCACACACATATTCCGCTATGCCACGCTTTATACAGACGGGCTCCTGCAGAAGGACATCACATGGGAGCATGTCTCCTGTTAGAAGAAAGTCCATAGAGAAGACTGCAGACACTCAAGAAGGTAAAGCATCCCCACTAAGTACTTCATGCAGCCCAACAACAGTCTGAGGCAGTTCCCGGAGGTCTGTCCTTTAAGCACTGTTGTAGTCCGGCTCTGTTGGACTTGCAGGTTGTGTCAGGAGTAGAGCACAAGCTGATCCCACTGCATTTCGTCACCCCTTTCCCTGACTGCTCACGGTGGGTGTGTGTTTCCCATTTTGTTCAACATCTTTCTCACACTTAGAGCTGACTCACTTCCTACCACCTTAGGTTCACCCTATTTCCCTGCCTTTGTACAAACACTTAGAAATGAACACCTGTGTATATTCCTAACACACACACAAATGCACACGCATATTGGTCTCCTCACAAAATTATCAACCAGTGCTTCACTGCAGGTTTCTAAGTCTTAGATGTGTTATTGAAGGGATGTGGAGAAGACTGTCACCTGTAACAGAGATATTGGACAGGGGTCACCTGTTCTGTGGTGACAGATCCTCAGGTTGTCCAGAAAGCATAGCCCAGAAAATTGCACAGGAAATGAGTAGGTATGATAGGCCAGAGGCTTGCGAAACTCTTACCTGGGGTGTGCCACAACTGCAGAAAACAGAACAGAGGCACTGTGCAGAATGCAATTGCTTGCTGAAGAAACATATAAGCCAGGTGAAAAACAATTACAATTATGTTGATGTTTCATTAAAACCCATATGGAAAAAATGCTTTTTATCACATCAAAAACATAAGGGGAAACAGACTTTCCCTTTTCTCTCTTTTTTTTTCTTTGTGAAATTTTGGGCAAAACCATCTGCTTTCAAAATGTTTCTGATTCTTCTTCTAATTTTCCCTTTTCTCACCTCATTCCATTTTTCTCTATTCAATGTTTTTGCCCCTGCAGAGTAGCATGTGGATGCAAATAAGAGTGAAGAACAAGAAATGACCCCAAACCACAGAAAAATAAAATTACGATCACTTAGATTATTTTTCAGTTTCAGAACAAATTGAAGACAATTTGAATCATGAAAGATGTTTGTTCAACTAGAAATGTTCATTAACATCAGTTCTTTTTCTCCCTTTCCTCTGAGCTCACCGTCCCAGGGTTTTTTTTCCCAGGGAGGGCTTCAGAATGTGGCTGGTGCAAACAGAATAATGAATGAACAGATGTTGTGGGGAGCAACTGAGCAGATGTCTAGTTAGGTATAAACTGCTGGATACACATGCAACTCCTATGGCTATAGCATAGCTCAAGGGAAAGCAGCAAGGACATGGGAGCTGTGATTATACCTGGGCACTGAAGAAGCAGCCTGAACAGAGATCTTCTCCTCAAATAAAGATTAATGAAATCAGAGTGAAGCCCCCTGAGTGTGTGCATAGTATGCACTTGTGGAGAGGGATTAGTCGTAATAAGCTCACAGACTAATTGCAGTGCAAGTACAGGATTGAGGGGCTTTAAGCGGCAGATAGCATCTGACTGTTCATCCTTCTGTTATCATCCTTTGTTTCTAGAAAAGAAAAACAATGAAAGGAACAGAGAACAGCCACAAGAAATGACAGAAAGGGGAAAGAGTGCAGGTGGCAGACAGTCAAAGAGAAAGAACAACAGAGACACAGAGATGCAAGAGCAGGACAGTCAGGGAGTTAGATCAGTGAGTCAGATGGGGAAAGGGACAGTCAACACCAGAGAGAGCAAATTAATTCTGACAGACAGACTCTTATCTCTCATATTAGCAAGAAACTCATTTTACCTGTCCATGACTCCCAGGGTCTCTCTCAGGTGATGGGATTACGGGGAGGTTGTTTTGCAGTCTCTGCAGTCTGTGCAGCCCTCTGACCTGATGTACAGAAATGTGGACTGGCCTGTGTGTCCCCTCCCCATTCACCCCTATCTACTCCCTGCTGGCTTTCATCGGGGTGTGGTTGAGGGAGGAGTTAGAAGGGTCTCTGGAGCTGCAGGAGTTGGAAAGTGTTGAGATGCAAAGGGGCATCAGTTCTGAAAGATGCTCAGCACCCATTGGTCACTACCCCTCACTGCACTCTCTGTTGGGCCCTCCCGCCTGCAAAATTATTCTGAAACAATATCAATAGCATAACAAGGCAGGAAACATTGTCTAGTGGTTAGAGGGGGGCCTGAGAGCTTGCGTACCACTAGCGTGAATGTGGGCAAAACCACACCATCCCTCTTGGCTTCGCATCACACAGCTGTGCAGGGAAGGTGGTGACCCAGCCCTGTTCCACCACAGAGGCAGCTCTGTGCAGCACCCTGGAGCCACCCTGCTGGAAGGAGCTCAGGGAACACCAAATTTTTAGCAGGCTTTCCCCGCTCCTCTATGACCCCCTGAAAGGCCTGGCAGTTGCATGGAGCAACACCGAAGTTGCAGATGACAAGGAGAGGGACTCAGCTCGCCGGGTTCAGTGGGGAGTGCCTGGCCCCACTTTGGCACCTGAACATTGCCACGGGTGTCTGAGCGCTGTCAACACGCCGGGAGCGGCGGCAGACCTGCATTGCAAAGCTGTACACAAAGCACCAGTGGGGTGTGACTGGGCCTGATCCTGCTGTTTCAGGTGGTACTGGCACCGGCACCAAGATCTGCTGTTGGCAGGGTGACTGTCAGGACCCCCTGACTGAGATCTGCGCTGTCACAGCCAGGCTGGCACTCAGGATGCACATGCTTTGCTCTGCCAGCACCGCCCTGGGCTGCCCAGGCTCTGCTCCTGCCCAGGCACCCATCCCCTCTGCAGGGCCGAAGGACAGCCGAGGGATGGGGCAGTGCCTTTGGCTGGGCAGGGTGCTGAGGAGGCAGCCAGGGCACATTCTGCTCCGTTTCTGCCTCAAGCTGAGAAACAAGGCTTTTGTTTACCTCACGCTAGGGTAGTTCTTCGTTTTTTCTCTGCTTGATTTACTTTCCTTATTAATTTTACTGGTTTTCAGAATGCTAAGGCTTTATGATACCAGTATATGCAAAAACATGCAAAGGAGAGATGAGTTGCCAGAACAGAGCAGACTCTCTAGCCCAGCACTTGGAAAGGACTTGTTTTTGAGAGCAGAGAGCATGGCATAGCTCAGGAAAAGGAGCAGCACTCCTGGAAGGCCCAGGCATGGGCTCTCCTACTCCTGGGGGAAATGCCTGGGTGGGACACATGCTCAATGAACACACATTTTGGCAGCTGCATTGGTCTCAAGAGCTGTGGCAATTATCCTCCTTGAGGATCTGACTCCTAGTGTTTGACCGAAACTAGAAGAGACTGAAATCCTTGAGAATCCCTGTCCTACTCAACGAGTCTAAGAGGACACTCAGGCTAATGAAACAGCTGTCCACTTTCAGCCTTTGCTCTAGTAGCACCTTGTGACAAATCTCCTAGGTCAGACGAACACATCACACTTTCATGCTAGCTTTTTCTTTTGATAATTCAAAGAGGACATTTGTTACACAGGACATCAAAAAAAGAGAAAAGCAAATAAAAAAGCAAAACACTCTGGGAAATCTGCTTCTTACTGATCACAACTGTTTGTGTTTCATCTGATGAATTAAGGTAACTTCAGCTTTATTCTTGCACTGGCTCTCAATTTTCATAGCCAAAAGATTGCAGAAAATTTTATATAACATTTTCTACTTTGAAAGGAGTAAAGAAATATCTCCATGGTCAGCCTGGTCTTCCCTGTAAATTAAAGTGGTGCAAAATTATTTTTCAAAGCTTTAACATGTCAAATCTCATAAAATTTTGACTAGATCTGTTCTCTGGTCCTGCCTGTATGTGGAATTCGCTCTTCCATGTTTAAAACATGCTCTTTCCCTTAAATGTTGAGAGTTTCTTTGCTCTCCACAGAGATAAAAAAGAAAGAATGGATGAACAAAGAGATGAACTATAATTAATGGCAGGGCTCCCAAGTTAAAACACTGCTGTAGGCTTTCTAATGCCCTTTGTTTAGACTGGTAACTTCCCTCACACGTGAGGTGCAAGTGCACAAAGAGAGTGATGGTGATTCTCTGCCTCTAGCTTTAATCCCCAGAACAGAAACATGCTGGTGTGGATGTGTTTCAGTGTCTTGTAGCAAGTCTAGGGGACATTTCAAGAGGGACCTGCAGTTCCTACGCAGTTCTGCCTGAAACAGGAGTTGCATTCTCCTGCCACAGCAAGATTTTGCTCATTAGCAGATGTCACCCCTGCTCTGGTTAAAAAAAAAGCAGTTTGGAAAACCATGGAAAGGTTGCTGATCCCTGATCTGGTTGCTTGTCCGGCTTTCTCCCTGGTTGTAAATTGCCAAATCTTTTACATATGTCAAGCACACACTGGGAGCTAACACACAAGGAGATATGCTGACCACTTCAGTTTTCTTTCCTTTCTGCTCAATGCAAACTTATTTGGAGAAGGACCTGAAGATGGGAGAGGAAAATATGGAAGAAGCCTCCATCACTGTTTCTGATCAAAGCTTAGGTCAGTTAAAGGCTGGTGGGGAAGGCTGGAGAGGGTCCCTGTGCAGCTGTGTTTGGAGTGTTATCTAGCAAGAGGCACTGCTCCGGCTTTTCGGGATCATGGAAGGATGTCCGATCATCCCTTCAGGTTTTGTGTGCTCAGGGCTTTATTTCCTGTCTTGGAGTGAGAACAGAGAAATAACTGCCAGCTGAAGAGCAGTGGTCAGGTGTAAGGTGGGGGAGAGGAGGAATGCCACCATTACTTTTACGGAAGATTCAGAAAGCAAACTACCAAGAAATTAGACAGCAAAAATGCAGTGACTAATTAAAATTATCTAGCTCCAAAGCAGAGGAGAGGTTGCTTGTTTAGTCAACAGGAAGTCATGTGTTGGTGCATGACATTATAAATATATATTTATTTTTTCCATTCACCCTTTGCTCAGAAATCGCTTTTTGAAACCAGCACCGCTATCACCAGTTGGTTGGTTTTACACTGAACACAAGAAATGCAGACACCTGCTTCCCCTGGCCTCAGGAGAAAACCTCAAACAGAAAAACTTTCTCTGCTCCACAAGTGCTGATACACCACAGACACTGATTTGCACAGAGACCCTGAGCAGGGGAATGGTAGAGCTCCTTGCAGTTCGGCACTGGCAGATAAATAAGCTAATGTGATTATTTATTATAAGCACATAGAACGTGCTCGCTTAAGTGCTTATTTATTACACACACACCTCACTGTGTCCACTCCACAAAGATTCATCACCCCATTTAGAATGACAGACCCAACACCAAGGCTGTGCACTTGCTCAGACATCTCTGCCAGGCACACCACTCCCATTACTCCAATTCTGGGTGCAAAAAATCCCTCCACACTAGATGTAGAGCAGCTTGCTGTCTAGGACATGGGGCAGAGAGCCTTGTCCCTAGAGCTGCCAACTCACCCTGTGGTGCAGCTGTGGATGCCATGCCTGGGGAGAAGGTTTCAGCCGTTGCATTAAAAAGCAGTGATTTTTGTGGAATATGCGGCACCACAGAGATATATAAAAGCTGTGAGGATGTGTGTGAGGACTGCCTGGGCTGGACTTCACCAGAGAGGGATGGTGTGGTGGTAGGGTTTGCAAACGCAAAGCTAAAGCACTGTGGGGTGAGTGTCACCAAGGCTGCATCTAAGTTAGACAAGAGCGGGGATCCCAGGTTATGAGAGGGAAGGGGGAAGGAAAAAAGGCAGGAGCTCAGGATGTGTGGGAGTGCCACTGGGAGGATGGGTTTACAAAACTTGCACTGCTGCATGCTGCAAGATTGTCAGTGATGCCACTGATGCAGAATTGAGGGCATCTGGTTGCTGGGTGTGCACAGAGGTTATACGTTATTGTGTGTTTTACTAGTAATTCAGCTTTCCAGGCTTGCACTGCAAAATCTTTACCTGGAGACTTGACCCACAATTTATTTTTGTTCCACTGTTGAGCTTGTTTTGGTGCTGGGGGACGAGGCAAATTAGGGTGAAACTATTGAATTGAGTATACATTTTTCAACCGCAGCCCTGTGAGTGCTTCTCATTCCTGCCCCGCAGCTCTCTGCCAGCCCGGGCTGGGGCTCCTTATAGGAACTAATAATCCTTAATTCTGTCCCTGTGACCCCACAATTATTTTCTCTCCCTGCCTGTATTAGTACCCTCCATCATTTCTCTAGGCCACAGCACTTCCAGCCCTTGCTACCAGAGACTGACACCTGCTGGGATCACCAGCAGGAAGGCAGGAAAGGGGCTGGATTGGGTTGAGGAGTTGTAGACCTAGTGAATGGCTTCCCCATCATGAATGCAGGTAAGAAATGTGACCAAAATCCACATATTTATGCTAAACGTCCTCTAGTGTGTTCCCTGGCTTGAGGCTGTGACATGGTTGGGAACTTATCTCGTTTACGCTAAGAGAAACAGACTCTTTGATGAAAGCAGAACGTGTCCTCCCCATGTTGAGAGCTGGGGGGTAAAGTACCCACCAGAGCTGCTTGCACCTGGCTGCTTCCCATAGCAGTGCCTGCAGCTTCAGCCTCCAGCATGCCCTGCCCATCTCACTTGGCTCCTGACTCTGGAGCACTGGAGAGCACCCTCTGCGTGCTCAGGGAGCTGCAGGCTCTTTTCCAGGGTTACTCCATCCTCCTACAGCTCAGCCCCCTGGTCTGGGCACCCCACACCCTGCTTCAGATCACCTCTTCCCCCTCCTCAATGGAAGTCACTGGCTCCATATCTCTGCCATCATCTGCTAGCCCCAGGGAGAAGCTGGGTTTTGCGCTGCAGTTTTTCATAATGAGACTCACCTTCTAGCTGTGGTTATGGTTTTGCAAACCAGTGTTGCCTGTGATTAGCTCGTGTTTGTGCAGTGCTGCAGCTTGTGCTACTCTGTGCAAAAAAGAGCTTGCACCTGGGTCCTGGGTGGTAAATCCTGATTTTAACTTCTCTGTTGTCTTTGGAGAAGCACTCTGTTGGAGAGACTGAGACAGAAGTCTTGGGAGTTCACTGAAAAATAGCATGTTGCATGTTCCTTGGCTGTCAGTCGTGCTGAATACCTTGCAGTTGTACAGGTTTCCTTGGCTGGAAGTCCTCATGAGCATCTCTTGGTCTTGCATTCACATACACAGCCAGGTAATTTCCTTTTGCCCAGTCTGTGCTCAGCATGGGGACACCAGGTCCACTTCTCTGTTCTATTATTTCTGTTCAAGTACAGGTAAGGCACAGGCAAATTTACTTAGAGGGGGCTAGCTTGGTCCTGTTCCAATTTGGAAAACTGGGAACAAGGCCAGAAAAGCTTTTAGAACAGAGAAGCAAAAGTCTACCATGAAGCAGTGCCCCTGGGGACTCCCAGGGAACAAAAATGGCAAAGAAGTTTGCAGAGACTACAAAGAGTTCAGATGCTTTTCCTAAGCTAAACCAATGAGAGAGTACAAAGAGAGCAGCTGATGGACAATGGAGCCAAGAGAGATGGTGTGTGTGTGATGACAGTGCTGGGCTCAAGCAGAGCTCATGAGAAAATCGCTGGTCACCACAGCACAGAGAGTGTCAGGAGCAACTACACTCCCACTGCACCAGGCAGAAAAGAAACACTTTTGAAGGTGCCAAGAAGGCAGTGAAGGCCAAGACCCACCTGACCCTCTGCAGGCACTGCCAAGAAACCCTGGTCAGCTGTGCCTGTGAAGGAAGTCCCAAGGAAAGCCAAGAAGCTGGCAGCCAGCATGGCCAAGAAATAGCTACAGAATATGAAAACTGACAGACCAAAAGAGGCAAAGATCCAGCTAAGGGTGAAACAGTGAAACCCAAGGCTACCAAACCCAAGGCAAAGAAATTGAAAGTGACCTCAGGGTGAGAAGGTAGTGCACAAGAAGTAGATGTTGTGTGAGCATAGAAAAAGTGGCCTACTGCAGGGACACAGACTGCAAATCCTTTAATTGAACCACTGATTTTTTTGTCATGTTGTGCGTTTTTCAACACAACTTACCCAAAGGAAGAGAATTGATTTCAATACTTTTGATGCCTTGTTTTGCAATAAAAATTGTGCTTTGTATTAATTAAAAGTTTCTTGTTATTTTCTTCAGTTGTCTGCCGCAGTATTGTAGGGAAGACAGTTTGCTCAGAGATGCACAGCAAAAAGAACAGAGGCAGCAGATGCAAGATGCAATAAAGAAATTTCTGATCTGACATCAGGAAACTATTCTCCATCTTAATCGTGGTGCAATATTAGAACAAATTGTGGACTCTCCATCTCCTGCTGAACTTTACAAAATTCACTTGGACAAGGCTCTGAGCAATCTGATTAGCTTTGAATTTAGCTCTGCATGCTAACTTTCAAAGTAAGTTTATCTGTGATCCTACCTGGGAGCATATACTGTCTCAATATCCACATTTATTTAAAAAAATGCACAGCTTCACCTATTTACATTCAGCTTGACCTTATATTTAAGCAGGTGAGATCTGACATGACTTATTAGTTAGACACACTGAATTACATATGCTTCTCTATTACACATTTTGCTCATTTGTGACCAGCTGTATTTGTATGGAAATTGCAATCTTAGTAAAATGCGCCAAATAGCATTCTGCTAGATAATTTATTCATTGAATGAATTAAATGTTTTTCACCACTTCACTTTTTAAAATATACTTCAGCATACTAGCAACAAATACATGCTGATTGCATTTTAACTGATATAATTTATATTATTGAACATGTTTTTATTTGAAAAAATAATTTACACTAATAGAAAAAGTAGACAATCAAATACCTTTGTGATATTTCCCACACATTTTTTAATAACTTTTTTTAATGGACTAAAATCCAGCTCTCTGTTTTGTGAGAGTTTGTTCCAACTTGCTGCATTACAGGGGCTAAGGATGGCAGGGAACAGAGAGAAAAAAGCAACATGCTAAAGATCAGAGAGCAGGAGGTGGAGAGATTCAGAACAGGAATTCAGATTTCCTGTGCCCCAGTCAAGGGGCTGTTCACAACTGGACAAATGTGCCCTGTAAAACAATGTCAGACCATGTGGTGCCAGGGGTCAGGATTGGGTACCTTTAATACCTCTGGAAAAAACCACCCAAACAATTAAAAAAAAAAAAATTACGTTAAAATCCCTTTTGGTTTCAACCCAGCTATTCTTTGTCTAGTAGAGGTGCTCTTTTTGGGTGGGTGGCAAGGACAAGCCCACATGGCAGCCAGCAGTGCTTCTTTGAGGGATGCTTCCAAGCTGAGATACTCGATGTCAACCCACTTTGTTCATGCTGTGGGTTCTTGTGGACAAGATTCAGGCAATGTGGAGCTTCTAGGTGACATGGCAGCTGCTTCCAACAGCCCTCCCTTGCTTGTCAGCTCCATACACCCAGCAGTGAGGCACTGCTTCAAACTGGGGAGCAGCATCGGAGCACTGGCTTGGAACAGCAGCCTTCAAACCGGTCACACTGATTGGTACTGGGGAGCTGTGACAGCAAAAGGAGCAGGAACAGCCATTGTGTGGGAAGTGACCGCAGGGCATCTAACACCAGCTCCAGGTCAGGAGAGGTTATGAAAATCAGCCACATATGCAGAATCGTGCTTCTAAAAATGGGGCTCTGTCAGCTTTCTTTGTGGCTAGCCCAACTGCATGAGCAGCACACCTAGCTGGAGCTGTATTTAAAACCACTTCCCGGGCTTGCAAGAGAAGGCATTGCCCAGATACCATGGCAGTTCAGGTTAGAAAGGCAGGGGAGATAAATCTGTGTGTGGGATAAGTGCTAATGAAGTGTGGGCAGACTCTAGTACTGTAAGGAAAAGGAAGAATAAGCTGAATTACAAAAAGTTGATGGCATGTATTGTGCTTGGCTCACACAGCCAGGGGAAAGTGCCAGTACAGGAACACTGCAAAGGCTAAGAACTCATGAGACGGAGCAGTATCTCCAGTCACTGGGGCTGAGGCTGTATCCGCTACAGCAGTCTGAGATCGGGACACCACAGCTTCGGCCAGGAAGGGGCGTTGATTCCAGAGGACAGTGTTGTGCAATAACCTGCATTGTGTGGTTTAGTCCTGAAGATCTATGGGGCACTCTCAGAGGCAGCTTAATGGGTAATCTGGCCCACAGCCACTTTTGTTCTAGAAATACCATCTAAATGCAGACTTGACTGCTTGCACATGAAAACATTGCTCAGAGTCCCCCACGTCTTAGTGCTCCAGCTTTTCAACCAAAATGTGATGTACAGTCAGTGCCTGATGAAACTATGCAAAAGTCAGAAAATCAATGAAAAATGAATTTTCCTAATGTTTTTGACCACGATGTGTAATTTTTAATGTAGTCTTTCAGTTATTCCCATTATTGAGTTAAATGGTTGTAGTGAGCAAATTCTTCTCTGATTATGTGATATTTATAGCTTTTCTCTTATTTCAGTCATCTTACCATTTTATTTGGAGATGTTAATTCTCCACCAGAAAGTCATGGCACATGCACAGTGAAAAGATGTGTCCTCAGCACAAATTTCATGGGCTGGGAGGAGTTATCCCTGTGTTCAGCAGCTACCAATTGTCAGGAAAAACCAGCACAGCTATCCATGGTAAAAAAAAAACCACTGGAGAAAATGTTATGTTTCTCTAGAAAAAAAATGAGTTCCCAGGAAGACCTGTGATTCATGAGTGAAAGGAGAGTGACAGCAGAGGACTTGGCTAGCAGGGAGTAAAAGGTTCCAGATGATAGATTCAATCTGGAATCAAGTGTCCCCACAAATCTGGAAGAAACACAGCAAGAGACAAATAAGCCCAAACACATGAGAGTTGCCAAGAATAACAAGAAATAAATTTTCTTTTAATATGGATTATATAGACTTTAGCATTAAAACAGTGTTCTCCTGGACAGGAGCACCTCTTCCTGTCCCTGCTGAAAGCAAGCAACAGAAAGACTTTTAACCACTTCCCAACCTGTATGAAAGTGAAATTTCTATATGCTGTACAGTAGCTATGTTACCCAGTTATGTATCTGTAGCGATGTATATTCACCTCTAAATACAGAGTGGAGACTTGACCTAGTCCAATTTCCAAACTCTCACATCTCATCTCCATCCTACCTTCCTCCATACAGGCAATTTTCACAGATATCCCAGCATGGAAGCCCGTGGCTGCCAGTGGCTTGAATGTCTTTGAGATCAAGCTTGCAGTACCCTCCTCTCTACAAAAATGTGCACCCTCCTTCGTTCCTAATCTTGTGAGCCTGGAGTACTCGAGAGGAGAATCATCCTCTGCACAGGGGTGCAATGCTCCTATATGTAGGACGAAATTCTAGTCACCGTGTAATTTGGAATTCTTTCTCCTGTATACTGGATTAATATAGAGAGATTTAGCATGTCTAGGGCCTATTTTGACTTCATATGGAATCTGTCTGCACAGGGTGTCTTCTCCTGCACAGAGGATGTAAACACCTTCTTGCTGCATTTGCAGGTCCTGGCGAGATGGTCCTACATTAATTGTTTCGCTCTTTTACTGAGACGTCTGCCTCCGTGCAGCAAACTGTCCCCTATACTGTGTGACCCTGGCTCTGTACACCAGAGCAGTGCTCCTGCAAGGCTGAATGGTCTCTGTTCAGCAGAAGAGTTTAATATGTGAGGGGAATGAATGCCAAATCTAGCAAACTGGCTTTCAGTTACTTGGGAACAACACAGAGATCCTAGAGACAGGGTCTTGCTGATCCTCTGCTGAAGTGTTCCAGTGCCCCACAGAATCATGCTGCTAAGAGTCACATGGAGTGATTAATGCAATTCAGACTGCTCTTCTCCACTTACCCTACCCAGTCTCATAATGAAAACTGCCCATACACCTGGAAATGTTCTCCATATACCTAGAAAACAAAGTTCTTGAGCAGACCAGACATCCAGTGCTACCACAGTGAATTCTTCTGCCCAGGCTGGCCTGAATAAGCACTTATAGCTGCAGATACATTTCCCTTCCCCATCAGCACCTGGCTCTGTGCAGGTCAGCACAATCAGAGATTCTGCAGGAAAATCGCAGGTCCCAGATAAACAGGGATCCCAGAAAATGATTCAGCCCCCACATCCGATTCCAATTTGCGATTCCTTTCTGCTTTGTGCAGGAGCTTCCAGTCAGGAGGCAGGAACTCAGCTGGAGATATTGAAAGCAGGCACAGCAACTGGGGAGTGTGGAGGTAGCCAGATCAAGACAAAACACCAGGACAAGATAATTCATTGCAAGTTCTCAGTAACGTCAGGCCACACAGATTCTTCATGGGCTTTCTTGGGCTTAGGAGTGGAGGCAGCCGTAATTACTGCACCCTGGAACTTGCCTGGAATGGGCATCAAGAGATGTCTTCAGTGGGAAGAGAGGGAAAAGAACAGAGGAGAGGAGAGGAGGAGGAGTAGAAGAGGCAGCAGTCTGATCCAAAATAATCTTCTTGGGAAAAATATAATGCCATACTAAATCCAGAATTCTTCCTTTTGGCAGGAGATGTGTGTGAGGGAGGCAATGGGCTTGAGACAAAGAACTTCCCAGAGGTAGTTATAAATGATCTGTTGCCATCCAAGGACAATGAGGCGTGCCTTGGGTTCATTTCCCAGTTCTGTCACTTCCCTGAGGCCAGCAGACACAAGGAGGAGACTGTGCTATCACACAACAGTGGCTCAGGAGAATTGGAGAGGTTCAGGCTGGCCAACCACATCCGAGCTCATACTGATGCCAGGCAAGAAGTCTAGGGCAGGAGTCCTAGGGCATAGAGGTGAGATGAGATGCAGCTTAGGGCATCTGTACCATTGGAGAGGACTACAACTTGTCCCCATTTCTATCTCTCTCCAGGGCCAAAGCAAGAGAAGGTGCAGCACATTTATAAGGACCTCTGGGAAACAAGAAGCTCATGGCTTGCCAGGCAGAACGTGAGAGAAAAGAGGGAAGAATCCCATATCCTCAGCAACAAATTATAAAGATGACAACAGCTACCATAACAGACTAGCAGACAGGGTACTCTGTGCACTGCAGCACCTGAAGAAGAGGATGTAGGGGAAGACATAGAAGCAAGGAAATGGTGGGGAAATCACGAACAAGAAGCACTTGTCTTGGACTGTAGGTAGTGGATGATGACTTCTCTTCTCTCTCTTCCTTTTCCTCTCCTCCTGTGGGTAGCTCACAGAGCATCAGGCCTGCGCTGCTGCTCCAGGAGCTGTCTGCAAGGGAGAGGCAGGGGCTGCCCGGATCGGCGGAGACGTCGAGGAGGAAGGCCAGCCAGCTGGCGGCAGATCTCATCTGAAGACAAGCAGACACATACAGGTTGACAGATAATCAAAGCTTCCTTCAAATTCTTCACCAGTAGAATAGTTAGAGGTACATCCTTCAGTGTACCTACAGAATCTGTTGAAACTGCTGAATCCTCAAGTACATGAGGCAAGCAAAGCAAGTCCCTAGACTTTTATGAATTTCCTTCTGGCTTTATGCATGCACATTACATATTAAAAGCACTTGTATTTTGGTGCAACAAAGATGGCATAAAAAATCTAGACTGGATCCTGCTTCTATTCATGAACAGAAATATTGAGATTTACTCTTTGACCTCAAAGGAGTACAACTTTGAGTAAGGGTGTGTCTGGGACTACTAGACCATGATCAAGATCGAGGAATAGAGAGCTATCATAGTTCTTGGTAGTACAATATCTACTTCCCAGTTTTTTCATCATGGCATGTGTATTAGGTCCAAGACTGCATTGATTTAGAACTCTTTCAAAGTCCAGTTGAACTCTTTTCAAAGCTACTACATGTTGATTAGGGTCTAAGCCAACTAGTTAGCTTGGAGACGCTATCAGATGGCTGCAGCTATCCTTCTAGGCTAGCCTGTGATACCACTCACCTTGCATGACCTCGTTCTCCTTGCAGACTATGCGAGAGCACACCTCCTTGTTTATTATGTACATGCGACGCACACTGCGGGATCACCAGGATCAGCAGCAGAAGGCACAGGGACACAAAGAAACAAAAAAGGGGTACAGGGAATAAACATATATGTTCACCAATGAGCAGGCAAATCCAAAATTTTTATGATTACTTAGCCCTAGAATAAGGCTGCTAAATAGCAAAGTAATTTTTGTAAAGATTTCATGAAATCTTAGAATCATAGAAAGGACAGGGTTGGAAGAGACCTTAAAGATCGCCTAGTTTCAAACTCACTTCCATGGGCAGGGATGCCACCCACTGGATCAGGTTGCTCAAGGCCCCACATCGAACCTTGCCTTGAACACTCTCAAAGATGGGGCATTGACAACTTCCCTGGGCAAGCTGTGCCAGTGCCTCACCACCCCGAGTAAAGAATTTCTTCCTGACATTGAATCTAAATCTCTCCTCTTTCAGTTTAAAACCATTTCCCCTTGTTTTATCACTATTTGCCCATGTGAAAAGTTGCTCTGCCTCTGTTTTATGAGCCTGCTTTAGGTACTGGAGGCTGCAATGTGTTCTCTCTGGAGCCTTCTCTTCTCTAAACTGGACAATCCCAACTCTCTCAGCCTATCTTTGTAGGAGAGGTGCTCCATACCTCTGATCATTTTCATGGCCCTATAAATGACCAAATACCTTAAATATGGATTACAATATAGGGCACATTACAGCTCCTTAGTGCTGCGCAGACTACAGCCATTGTGCTGTTTTAAATAATCACCGTAAAAGGATGCTCTGAGGATAGGATTCATCTCACCAAATGGTTCCTAGAGAAAACCTCTAGTTTTCAAAGGGAACAATTGCTGAACTGGACATACAATTTCTGGGCAGTTTTTAGGGCTTTTCTTAGGGACTGCTGGTTTCTTACCTTGTAACACAGAGGTAGCTGATACACTGCTTTACTGGCTTGTGAACAGAGTACAGGCGTGTGCAAGGGAACTTTTCCTCACGACAATCTGGGAACACACACACAAACACGGAGGTGCAATCCAGCATCATGGCCAGGTGCACTCATTCTGGCACAGATATAACTTAATCACTTGGTACAGTCCTCCAGGCTTCTAGGGAAGGACCCCAGCCTCTATTGTCCACCCTCATGTGAGAGATGGGGTAGTTTAGAGAAGAGGAAAATAATGCAGACATTTCTGATCCCTGTGCTTCACAAGACAAAAGGAAGGGAAAGTTGAGTGAAATGCAAGCCAAGCCCACTGGACACCCAGAATACAGGAGGCACATGTTGTAAAGGGGACAGACACGTACAAACAAAATGTAAATTTTAGTTGCATATTTAAGACATGTTTCTAATATATGTGCAATGATCACATTTCAGGACACAGATCTAGTTCCTTTCTTTTCTGAACAATCAACCCTGTAGCTAACTACAATGGATTTTCTTGTACTTCGTTCTGAAATGCCAGGTCTTGGCCACTGACACAATATTGACCCATTGTATCTGGTCTACTGATCTGTCAGCTCCTCCCTTCCCAGGCATGCCACCCAGGAGGAGGCTTCAGCTTCCACTACCATCATTCTCCAGTACTTCTAACTAAAGGAGCAATTGAAAGCAGTTTTCCAGGGGACAAAGTTTCATGCCCAGCCTGAACCTGCCTGGAGAGGTAACAGGGTGGGTGAAAGTGGGTCTGGGAGGGGGTGCAGGCAGCAAACTTAAAACACACCTGATGAAGCCGTTGTCGTTTCACTGTCAGAATGAACTGGAAGACAGAGGGTAGCAAAGTTAGTTAGTTACCATGATTCCTTCCTAGACATCAGCTTAATCAAAACATACCTGGAAAACTCTTTAAAGAGCCCTCCATTGTAACTTCTAATGTGGAAAAAGACTTCATTGTTACTGACATGAAACCGTAAGGTACAAATCCAATATGAGTCTAGTGCCAGCTACGCAGTCAACAACGCTAAAAATCTGCCTAAGCTCTCCCATAAATCATTACCACTACTGGTCAAAATTACACTGTAAGGACATTCTGACCTAAAAGGTCAGGTAAATTTCTTTAGCTACTGTAATTACCATTCATCTAGACAAGAGGTGAAGGAGTTTGTGACTGCCCTTCATAAGGAACAGTGACACACTTAAGAAACAGCATCCAAGACAACTGGTTCTTTAGCGTCCATGACAAGAGGTCAAAAAGATGTTGGTTTGTTATTCCCTCTGATAAAGTAACCCATCTGTGCCACAGCAAACCAGTACATTTTATAATTTACCCGGTAACAAACTGGAAGGGAATTCAGAGAACTGACTGCCAGGTGCAAGTTCTTATCAGCAATTCCAGAGGACTTTTACTTCTGCTCAGGTGCCCTAGTGTCAGTCAGAAGCATATACAAAACACGTGCCCAAAAGAGAATGAATCTTTTGGGTGTGGGATTTAGGGGCAGTCAGGGAAGGCAGGATTCTAGGTGTGCAAGGGACTGTGTGAGGAGAGGGAAGGAGGGTCCACGACATGTGGCTGCAAACTGAGAATAAATTCACCAGGAGGAAGAAGCACGGGTGGTGTGACAGCTGCACCTGGAACAAGAGAAGATGTGCTGAAAGATCTTAATTTGGGCTTCTAGTCTCTTTCCTCCTGCCACTGTTCTGCTGATGGCTCACCAGTCCTGACCAGTGGCCATCTCACATCTGGTTCATAGACAATGCTGATTGTGGTGTTGTTATTATCTGATTTGTCAGAGTAACTGCAGGCTTTCCCTGCAAATATGCTGGGTGTCCTAGAGCTGATAGGATGCAGCTGAGCAAAGAGATGGGTCCCAATGGCATGTCCTTTGTGAAGAGTTTTGCTTGATCCCTCAATAGTAAGCACTTTGAAGCCCAAGTCTGCTGTAAAGGCTTCACTTTTAGCCTTTAAAGCTTTAGATGCAGGTCAGTCACCACCAGCTTGGTCTGGACACTAAGTCCTATCTACCATCCTACAGACTGTCAGGCCTCATACACTGAACACAGTTGCTTTCACCTCCCATCCCAACCACGAAGATCATACATCTTGTAGATACAATATTGTGCTTCCACTTTTCTCTTCCAGTGTTTTCTCATGGCAGTCTGACCCATAACAAATGCTGCAGCCAGTTGAGGAGCAGAGCCAAGGCAGAGGACAAACTATGGAGCTGATGTTCTAGAGAACAAGACACCACTCTCAGATGAGTTCCCCTACACCCAGAGCACACTACCCAGAAACAGCCATGCATAGCTGCCTCTCTTCGAACCATAGTATTGACCACGTGTTCTCCCTCTCCCTGCCCTGCCTGGCCTCCAGCACCTCAGAGGGATGTGTTTGAGAGGCTGCTCCAGCAGAGAGAGAAACCGTCCCCAAAGCCAGTGGTGCCAGATTTGAAATCAGAGTGGGATTGGAAAAAGTGGGAGGCTCCTTCTTGAGCCTCTCTTTTCCTTCATTGCCCATTGTTGCAATTGCCTACATTTACATCAGTTCTGTGTCCTTCCCCTGAGGCCATCTCCACTCTCTAAGGAGACACACTGTGCTCTTAAGTGCTCATCTTCCAAGTCCTCCATCTACCCTTCCCTTCCCTTTGCAGACATTTTGCTGCCCCCCTGTGACACAGCCGCAAGCACGGCAGGGAAGACAGTATTGAAAGAACAGAATTTCCACTTCCCCACCCCAACAATGCTCAGGGTTTGCTTTACTACTTTCAGGGGTTTTTTTGGCACCTCTGTCTCCTGAGCACTGAAGCACATCTGCTACCTGTCAGCAGAGACACACACGCAACCTGTGTCCCAGTTTGAACCTGTCCAATTTCTCACCCTCATCATTCAGTCTCTTTGTTCCTGCCACCTTCTCTGGAAGCCAAGGATGTGTGAGCTTGGAATTTCATGGCTTCCTGCAGTGAAAACATCTTCAGAGAGCCCTGGTACACCAGATGAGATTGGCATTTCCTTGGAGAACAGACCATTAAGTCACCCTAAATTCATCTCCCTGTGTGGAGCACAGAAAGGACTCCCAGACAGCTGTGAGTGCTGGAAGAATGCTCCTACATGTCAAAAGTATGAAGAGGAGTTTCTGGGCATAATGGGTAATTTCTGGGTCTGTGTAGGCAGGAGTAGTGAAAAGTGAAAAAGAAGCATGAAGATGCCAAGCAATGGGAGCTTACCAGAGCTGCTGTCAGGGGCAACTCCACCTAGAAAAGAGAATGTCCTTGAAAAAGCTTGTCTTTACTTTATGGTCCCTTACACAGCTAGCCAGAGCCAGCTTGATCACCTCTACTGCCATCATAAGCTCATGAGACAGTGGGATCCAACCCAGCAAATACATAATCAAACACAGTACCCCCAGCCCGCCCATATCCACTCCCTTTTCTGATGACTGGGACTGGATTTCTTAGTGCACATGTTGTATTAACCCTTAGAGAATTCTAGATGCATATTTTGTCTTCTCACATACGGCCACTGTTGGCATCTTGATGGGAAAGAAAGACTTCTGAAATGAAGGTGCTGAGGGCTCTTGCAGCACTAGGACAGAGCTGAGGCACCCATTGCAGAGAAGGAGGGAGGCAACTCCAAAACCTAGCCTTGACTGCAGAAATTAATCAGTGGATGACTTTCTTTGAAAAGCAACTGATGGCAAAGCTGGGGTAGTGATGGAGAAGTAAAGCCTGAAGGAAAGGATGCTTGGAGGACATGTTTTGGGCTGGCTTCTGAACAGTTTTCTGGGAAAACCCAGATATTACACATCGTAGTATCATAGCTGGGAGATGTCTGAAGGCTTAGCCAGGGGCTTCAGGTTTGAAGAAAAGGCAAGCCCTTGTGGTCCTTTTGGGTACTGAAGCATGATGCAAATGTACACTCATTTTATCTTACCATGTCGCAGAAATGGATTAAGGTCCAGAGAGATAAAGCAAACAAAGCCAAAACAGAAACAAAGCCAGTAAGAAGACCAGTCAGTATTCTTTCCCAGTGGCCTCCCTGCTAAAGCACCATGCCACTTGTGCATCATTTTCCCTAAGATTTTTCTGAGCAGCAGTAGACTTCCCCAAGCATCTCATAGTTGAAGACTTACCAGCTTTGGTAGATCTCCCACAACCCTTGACTGTGAACATAGCTCCATACTTTTCAGCTAAAAGTTCAGGACCCCTACACTAGAGAATTATTTGTAAAGTACACATAACACTTAGCAGGTTGTCTTGGAGAACTTGTTTAACCTTCACTGAAAGGTAAGCTCACAATGTCAGAGGCAAGGAAACAAAGAACAGTATTTTCCAATAAACAGGCTGTAACTCCACAGGACTACTGGGTCGCATGAGCAATCTTCAGCACATTAACATGCTTTTGATACTTACCAGTTACACTTTCCGGTTCTTGTCCATTGACCATCCATGGAAACCAGTCTGCAAGAGAAGAAGAGTGGGGTGTGAAGAAAGACAGATTTTTATAGTCTGCAGGCTTTGTGAAATTTTTGTTTTTATCTATCTAGGAGACACCACTGCCCTCTGCTGAAGAGAGAAATGCTCTCCACTCAGCCTCAACCTCCACTCCTGGCTGCATTTGCTGTTTAAAGTGTTGTGGATACAGCGGGTCCTGATCCTATCCCCACTGCTTCCACCAGCGTCAATGGCTAGGCACAGGGACAAGTTAGTAAATACCTCCAGTTCTGCTACCAGACTTTGCCCTTCTGAAACCTCTTTTGATGCATTTTGGAAAAAAAAAATCCATGTGGCCTCCCCTGCTCTGGAGGCTGAGCAAAATCCCTATCGCTATTTTATAAAAAAGGAAACTGAGTCATGGAAATTATTCAGTTGGAGTCACAGATTGAGTCATTGGTACAGTAAAAAGCAGACTGCAGGTTTTGTAGCTCCTTGGGCAAATCATCCAGCCTGGGTATGGAGCACAGAGCAGATAATCTTTCCCCTCTCAGCCTCTGGGTGAACTGGAGAAGGGGAATGATGAAGGCTTAGCTGTGCGTGCTATGTGGAAGAGAAGAAATTGAAGCTGGGCTAGACTGTTTGTTTGTTCAAATATAAAGGGTGACAGAGCTGCTTCCTTACAGCAGCCAGGAATAGGAAAATATTTCCTGCTAGCCACAGACGAGGGAAATGTCTGCATAACTGGGGTGGGATGAAGGAAGGAGTTGGCAGGAAAAAGCCAGTGATCTGGGGCACTGCAGGGATGTGTGCAGCCCAAAAATCAGTACATCCCGCTACATCTTGTGAACTCAGACTGTAGCTTTCTGCTCTTAATGGGAGCACTGTGTGGGTAAAAACTATCAGGTCTGGAGTTTTTGTCATAGTTCTTCCACATTCCAAGGGCAGTTACTTGCAGGCTGCAGAGGGTCTCTTGGGACCCTACATAATCCTGCTCTACAGCATTACAGGAGTTGCTGGACCCTGATATTCTGTTCCCCACCCAGCTGCCAGCAAGGGCTCAGCTGCTGGCGATTAACCCAGGGAGAGCCAGACATGTCTAATAACTTAAGTACACAGTTTAATACAGCCCAAAACTTTCCCTGTTCTGGCTAATCTCTTAATTGTAACAAGTAGAGAAGAAAATGGCGTTGAGGACTTTCTCATTGTTCCTGATGCAAAAGGAAGGATGCAAAGTCTGAAACCATTGCAGAAGCCAGCAGTGCTGGATTTGAAGAGACATGCAGAAAAGACAGGGAGGCTCCTCCCTCTTTTCTAACACTGAAAAGTCAGCTATTACGAATTTTGTTTTCCCCTAGGGGTTGAATAGAAAACCAGTCCAATTCTAAAACAAAAAGACATAAGTGAAGTGAAATCTCTGCACACCAGGCAAGGACACAAAATGGGTGATTTTCTTATCCCACCTTCAATCACTTCAATTTATATTTACTATGGTACCCAATAAATAAGCCTTATAAACAATTGGACTTTCTTATCCAGGTTGCGGTAAATTCATCCTTGAGGTCTAGAACTGCAACCCTAACTCACCAAATCTGTAGCTTACCCAAAGTCAAAAGAAACAATGAGAGACCAGCTGGTGATTCCTGTTATTTTCCAAGTTAAACAAACAAACAAACACAAAGAGAAGTGCTAAAAGAAAATACACAAAAGTAAGAAATGTTCCTTTCAGGCTTCCTTCATGCGTAATAAAAACCAAAGCCTATTTTTTTCCTCTTTCAAATCGTAGTCCACCTATAAGATCATCTCTTAGATGCCTCACCTCCCTGCTTCACAGCCATAAACATGACATTGTCTACTGTGCCCCTTTACAGGAAAAAGTGCTATTTGGAGCAGAATCAGGCTTCAGCATGAGGGGAGGACCAAGGAGGGTATTGGAATAACCTGATTTGAAAACGATAGGTAGTCATCTCTCTCCTCCATACAGTCTTTCTTGGACAAAGCTTTATCCTTTCCTGAAATTAATCTTCTTTCACTATCTGTCCTGAGTCTTCTGACTATAATGTCTGAAGCGGCCTTCTTGTTTTGTTGTGGTTTTTTTTTTTGTTGTGCTTTTCTTTTAAAGAACAAATTTGATCTGAATTTTTGCCAAAGTATCTCCAAGCGAACAAAGTCAATGGAGACACAAAACAGAATAACAACAACCACCACCACCAAAAGCAGAGAATGGTCTGAACTACAGAGGTGAAGTTTCTCAAAACAGCTGTACAAATACTACAAAACCTCCCAGCAGTCGAGTGGCTTGGAATGAGGTCATTCCAGTAGGAACTGCTAGTGACAGCATATGTCTATGACAGAACTAAGACAGAACAAATTTTGCAGAGCACTGGGAAATGCCCTGCAGATGATGCATACACAGGTGGTACAGCAGTAAGCACAAAGCACACCTAACCCTCTCTCTCAACTTGATCTGGATGTTTTGCTTACTATAACACACCTGCAGTAGAAGCTGTGGACCTGTCTCTTGTGACTCCCAGTACTTACTGGTGAGTGTCACAGATGGCAAACCATTTTCAGTTTCTAATTTTTTCCTTACAATCCTGTATCCACCTTGCCTCTCCTGTTCAGTCGTTCCCCCTTCACTACCCCTCTACATATTTCTGTCTTTGTTCTCAGGTCATTGCACATTACTCTGTGTAGGAAACTCCGTGGGGCCCAGATGGGGAAAAAATCCTCCCCCTGGGCATAAGCACTCACCAGCTGGGGACAAGAAGAGTGTTAAGAGACAAAACAGTATACAGGTTCCAGAGGTCTTCATCCCTGTGGAGTGGAGGAGAGAACAGAGGAAAGCTAAGGCAGGAACTGGTATACCTTCCCCTATACCTCAGAAACTGCCTGTTGTCCCCATTTTCTTCTCTAGACCATCTGGTCTTTCCAGCCTCCCTCCTGTTTCCCTCCTCATGTGGCCAGTTTTCCAGGTATTTTTGAAACAATGAACTTGTAACACCACCTGCTTTGTTCCTCTTTCCATCTCCCTTCTCCAGTCCCCATCTCTTTTCCCATCCAGGTGGCTGAGCCCTGCTCCACACACACCCTCAGCATGCAAAGAAAAGTTTCCCCCACGTTATCTCCCTCCATTCTCTTCTACTTTTCAGTTATTTCAAGGAGCACTGAGAGAAAAGACAGAGTCCCCATCACTTACTGCAGCCCTCAGCTTCCACTCCCTTCAGCAGCAGACGCTCTGTTTTTCCCCTTCGGCGCCCCCCCACTCTGGCTATTGGGTAAATCACATGCAGCCACACCCAGAACACGTTCTCCTTTTGGTTGTCTTCAAAATACAATTTCTGGGAAAAGGAAAAAAAAA